>QANX01002997.1:0-60460 GCA_003254975.1 Ochetophila trinervis | reverse complement strand
TTATTATAAATTTATGTTATATAAATTTATTGTATCCATGACAATTTTTATTTTTTTATTAAAAATGCTGTTAGTAGCTCGAGTTTGCAGATAAATGCGCCAGTTTTGGGCCGTATTTTGTAATTAACTATTTTCTAAATACAGCGACCCTCTAAATAATACGTAATCCGGAAACACACATGGCAGCGAAGCTGAAGCTTCTCCTTTCAGTTCCACACCCTCCCTGCCATTTTCACTGTTGGAGACCATTTTCATCGTTTTCAAGTAAAACCCAATTCAGAGTAAGAATGGCTTCCACCGAACCAGTTGGGACCAAAATCAAAACCATTGATTCCCATCTTCATGTATGGGCATCTCCTCAAGAGGTACCTCCAGTCCTTGGTTTTAGCTCTTTACAATTTTCTCTTCTTGCTTTTTCAAAGGCTAAGATGATATTGAAATTCTTTGATTGTGAAGGCTGCGGATAAATACCCTTACTTTCCAGGCCAAGAACCCACTTTACCTGGAGATGTTGATTTTTTTCTCCAGGTTTGGCTTCCATATCCCATGAAACTGATATTCTGTTCCTTTGGAAAACTCGGATGTTGTTAATTATCCATTGCCACTACAATCTTTTTTCCCAGTGTATGGAAGAAGCAGATGTTGACGGTGCATTAATTGTGCAGCCCATTAATCATAAGTTCGATCATTCTTTGGTGACAAGGTCTGATGCAGTATATATTTATATTTCTTCAACAAGGATTTTTCTTTCTGTTTTCTAATTCTTTTCTGCTTATAGTCTACAAAGTTAGCATTAATTGTACAGCACATGAAACTGTTATTTACTTGATTTCAGTAGCTGTAGTGTAGTGATTAATGAATACTATATAATCTATCTTATTGGACAGTGTGCTGAAAAGGTATCCAACCAAATTTGTAGGATGTTGCCTAGCAAATCCTGCTGAAGATGGCAGTGGAATTAAGCATCTTGAACAGCTTGTTTTAAAGGTGTTTGTGAAATCTCACATAATCAGATGACTGGTGTTTATGTCTCTGAGGACTTATGTTGATATGACCTTCTTTGATGCTAGGATGGTTATCGGGCTGTTCGATTTAATCCATATTTATGGCCATCTGGTCAGAAGGTAGCTGTTTATCCTAAATTGATATGCTACCCTCTGTTTGTTTGATAAGTTAAACATAAAACACCATAACCACTTCAAGTTATTGAATCAGAGTCACTGAGCTTGTTGCCTCTCAGTAGTGGGCATTTTTTATTTTTTTCTACCACTATATTTGAACTTGCAAACGGTGATTGCTACTTTTGCGTCAATTCAAACTATATCCAATCAGCAGTTGGTTCAGTGGAAAGGAATTTATCAGTGTAAATCTATCTTGAAGTTTTTCCATTCAGTTTTTCTTTTTGGATTTCCATTTATTGAGGTACACTTTAATAGAAGCAAGTAGGGAAATTATGGGGAACTGAAAGAGGGAGTAACTTTTAATTGAATTGTCCTTGTGTAAGAAAACTATATAGAAAGCAACAGATAATATATTGTTCTACAGATATATTGTTCTACATGATGAATAATGTATATATCCCCTTGAAACTCCAAAAAAGTTAGTGATCCTCTTTTCACTAATTGGTTCAAAATGTAGTAAGACAAGGGCTGATATATATTTGCATCAATTTTATCTTCAAGCTCTAGTTTTTATGGTTTATTATGCAGATGACAAATGAAATTGGAAAGGCATTGTTTGCTAAGGCAGGAGAGCTTGGACTACCAGTGGGTTTCATGTGCATGAAGGTATTGCAGTCCTTTCCTCCTTTATGACAAATCCAGTTAATCTATAACCTTTATTTATATAGCTAGCAAAATTGCCCGTATTAATTTTGTGTGGATCTCTGCTTAGCAGTTATAGTCCGTTAGGACTCAGGCGTATGGGTTACACACTGGCCTCCAGTTCTTTGAATCCTATAATTTCATTTAGATGTGACAGATCCTTCATGTCTAGCATGCCTCTAAGAGAATTTACCAGATGAAACCTTTGATCAAATGTTTATTTATTATTGGAAAACTTCCAGGGTCTCAGTCTTCACATCTCAGAAATAGAGGAACTGTGTACAGAATTTCCATCGACGGTTGTAATGCTTGATCATTTGGCTTTCTGCAAACCACCAGAGTGAGCTTTCTCATTTCTTTTGCTAAAAGTAGCTCTTTTGAGTATTTAACTGTACTAGGTCTGCTGTTTCTTACCAAGTAAATTTTATATTTCAGAAATGATGAAGAGAGTAAGGCATTCACTGAGCTTTTAGAGCTATCCAGATTGCCGCAGGTAGAAATGGTCATTCATCTTTTTGCTTACCAAAACCACTATAGAGGAGCAATTCATAATTTTTTTTTTAGTTTTGTGAGGAACTGTGAGAACGAGATAAGTGGTTGAATTAGGGGATTTGAAAGTAGTGAAGCTCATGTTAATAATTTTCCAAAACCTTTTACTTATCAAATTGTTATGCGATTTAAAATTCAAAGTAAATTATTCTAAAGATTTTCTTGAACAAGTAATGGTCATTAGAATATTGAAATTGTAATGCTAAAGATACCAACTAGTCTACCAAGATATCTACTAAGATGATGTAGCAAGGTGAAATGTTTTTATTTTATTGGTTCAAATTTTATTGTCAAAGACTCAAAACTTTCTTATAAGTCCAAATTTCCCAAAACTTGAGAACTCTTATTTACATGCATATTCGTCTTGAAGCCTCTGACTTCCATGATCCTTTTTCTTGGGCAGGTGTATGTAAAATTAAGTGCCCTTTTCAGGGTTTCAAGAAAGCCATTTCCATATGAGGATTTATCTCAGGCCCTGTCCCAAATCGTCTCTAGATTTGGTGCTAACCGTGTGATGTGGGGAAGGTAACTCTGTCGTTTTGTCTTCTTTTCAACTCGAAGCTCATACATCTGTTGGAAAATGTAGCTAAAAAACTTTAGATGATAAATTCTTAATACTTTATAATGATTTTCTGGTGCAGTGACTTCCCATTTGTTGTTCCTGTGTGTGGTTACAAAGGAGCCAAAGAAGCAGTGTCTCATATTTGCAATCGAGTTCCTTTATCAGCTAACGAGTTGGAGTGGATCATGGGAAGAACAATCATGCAGCTTTTTCAAAGTCATTGGCTTCCATGAACAATTTTATTAAATGTTATTAACTTTGTTTTGAGGATTTTTAGTTGATGTACTAACTATTTATTTTATTTTATTTTTAATTTTACTACTCTTCACATTTGTTTATGCTAAAGATAATCAGAATTTTGACATTTGATAATACAATTTCTGAACGAGGCTTGATATTTTAAGCAGAGCACAGCAATATCGAACTAGGATACATTAAATTATTCCTCAGGTTAATTCTGTGCTTGACTTAAAATTTTAGAAAAATTAGGTGCAACTTAAAATAGGTTTTTTTTTAGTAGTTAAAGGGCACAAAAATATAAGATAATAATACACCTTTCTTTCCTGCGAAAAAACTTCATGTAAAAACCTATCCCTTGAATCATTTCCATTATAAACCTTGCTATTGTCTATACAAATCTATACCCCTCGACTGCACAATAATTTGTAAACAAGGCATTTTGGCCACCCCTCACCGCTGAGATGTGAAAGGGGGGAAAAAAATTAAAGAATTTCCATTTTGGTATATGCTCTACAGTAAACCTATACAACCATCAAGAGATGGGAATTGTACAAAAACGAATGATAACTAGAATAAAAAAAAAGGGTCAAATTAAATGGGACTGCTAATCATCTATGCGATGAATTTCACCCATCATGATACGACTGCTGGTAACTTTAAAACCAAGGAGAGCAGGGTCGATTTGCCTCCCTTTTTTTCCTTTCTTTTTACCACTTCGGCCCTGCAATCCATCTAATGAGTCTGAAATTCCTGCGGTCGCATGGGTATTATCTGCTGGTGCTGTCTTCTTGAAATTACTCTTCAGCATGTCCATAAAGGATGCCTCTGAGACATCAGCATCACTGAAGGAGGAAGTACGGCGAAAATGCAGGTCTTTCTTCGAAGACGCAATGGTGTCTGAACCTTGACTTGTTGAATTGTTCACTGCATCTTGCCATCCTCCTGTCGATTTCATAAATATGGTTAGTTACTCCATCTAAAAGCAGAAGTAAATAGGTCTACTAAGTAAAAAGAGAGAAGCCAAAGCTTGAATGTCAACATACCATCAGGAGTAGCATTCGAAGAATTCTTCCCTCTGAAAACTGGGTTGGAAACCAGCTCAGCCAATCCATCCCGAGATGATGAAGTGCGCGAAGCAGGAGGAGGTCGTCTTAGCAGAATATTGTCTGGCCCTTTGGACGAGACTGACAACCTATCAGAATGAGGTCATAACAAGAAATACCATTAATAAAGTAAACAAATTTAAAGGCCAACAGCCAGCATGATCCAGATGGAAATTTTGATGTTCAGATATTATAATAACTACAATTGGAGTTGCAACAACATTTATAAACCAGTTCTGATGCTTGCCACTGAAATCACCTTAAACATTTAAGAACTAAACAATAAGCTACTCATACTTCCATGCAGCCTCTATCAACTAGGATTAGTTAGGTTTTTCACGTGAAAAGTGAACTTACCGATCCTCAGCAATATCTTCTGCAAAAGAATTACTTGATCCAAATTTGTCATTGTACAAGCTTGCATTTCCACCTGGAAACAAATTTGGAATTCATTGAATCACCATGACCTACACTCAGTCAATAAGAGCTGGCTTCCAATGAAGCAATAAAGATCACAATACCTGTAACAAGAGGAGAATGCCTGCTACGGGCATTTAATGATCTGTCTTCATGATTTAGAGCAGTCAACCCTGCATGTTCAACCATGCTCTCAGAAGACCGACCTTTTGTCATACGCTCACTTTTCAGCTCATTCTTCTTCCCATCCACCTCAGGAATCTTTTTGATCATAAAGGACCTACTAATCATTTTAGGATTTGAGTAAAGTGACCGACTGATCTCATTAGTGCCTGGTAAGAATGACTCTCCCTCAACTGTTGCTACAGAACTAGATCGAAAAGGCACTTTTTCATTGCTTTCAACACTGCTGGCCAGCTCTTCCAATGATGGTTCATTGGAACCATAAGATCCCACCTGAAATGAATTATTTAAACCAGCATCTCGATCTGGATGAAGATTAAATGGGCTATCTGATGAACTTGGTCCAGAGTAGAGGCCAGATAGAACCCTTCTTCCAGAGGACCTGCCATTGCTCACATCTAAAGAATCAGTTAGTTGATTACCTGATTTCTGATTGAGCAATTCCATCAATAGGCGCTTTGACTTCTCTTCACTAAATCCATCTGACATCCATAATGTTGAATCTTCAGAAGTAGTTTTAATTTCAGACTCCCTCTTCTGCCGCTCAGTACTAGCATGATGGTGTTGAAACTGAGACTCCATCCAGCCATTTTCAAGATGTTCATTTTTTTCTGGCCAATAGGCCTCAACTGCATCCATATGTGAAGTCTGAAATTGGTTAGGAATTAGAGAGTGGTGAAGATTATGAGGGTGAAAATTGGAGGGGAAAGTTCCCACTTGACCAGCAGATTGCATACGTGCACTAGAGTCCTGCATATCCATATCATGAGCACGGGTTAAAGCATTTACAACATCCAGGTTCATCCCTGAAGCACCAGGAGGCAAAGACATTGACCGCTCAAATGGTCCAGAGCCAGGATCAAAAAGCCCATGCTGAAGTCGATCCTGCAGTGAAAGATTCCGCTCAAGGTGACTCAGCTGTTCATCATGGGATGCTCTCTGTTGCTGCTGATATACATCTAATGGACCAAACCCAGAGGAGTGAGCTCGGTGAGTACCAGAATGGGTCCTGAAGAAATGATTGGATTCATCAGCTGGCCAGACAGAACTAATATGCCTCTCTTCTTCCATATTGGTCTGTGGCCTTAATCCCATTGACAACTGTCTGGCTTGCAGGAGCTCATGATGAAGCATCTGATGTTCCAATGACTGCAGTTGTCCATGCTGTGCATGAGACAGTACCTCAAATAAACCTCTTTGATGTTCCTGTTGTGATGGCTGACCATATTTTGCTTGAATAAGTTGCTCAAGGGAGGGATCAACATGCCTCCGAGGATGCTGAGACCGGTGCTGCATTTGATGTAGAAGATGCTGTTCTAAAATAACCTGATCAAGAACATTGTTGGCTCTGACAGGATCAGCATGTGGCTGTCCAATACCAGGATCATGCATTTGACTATGCAACAACTGTTCAAGGAGCACCTTCTGTCGTACATTAGACTGCAGCTGTTCCTGGAAAAGCTTTTGCTGTTGATGGAACTGCTGCTGTTGTTGATGCTGTTGCTGGAGCTGAAGCTGTCTATGGTGTTGTAGCTGAAGTGTCAATAGACTATCAAAATCCTGTGCAGAATGGTTGGCCAATTGCTGGTGAATAAGATTTTGACTTGGCAAGTGCTCTAAAACTGAGTCATTTAATTGTGCAAAATTAGGCAACAAATTTCTCTGTTGCAGCTGCTGTTGCTGCAATTGTTGTGACATAAGCTGCTCTGCTAAATCAAAACTGGATTCCCGTTCCACACGTGATAAATGGTGAGCAGCCATCACATCTTGATACAGGTTAGGATCAGAAAGTGAGTTTATCCCACAAACATCAGATCTTCTCTCAGCAGTAGCTGGATCTGCCACCACGCCAAATGGGCCAGCCCTCCCCATGCTTGATGGCATATTGGATGGCGTTGCATGTTTTGGCTGAGCACTTTCTAGCTCAGACCACAGCAAGCCAAAAGGGTGCAACTTATTATCAGTATGGTTTGGCAAACCAGGTTCCCTGAATTCATTTGGAGGAGAAAGGTGGTTAATAGAACTTGCTAAAGGATCATGGACACTCCCAGAAGATTTAGAAGTAGGATAGTCAGTGTTTAAAGGTCTCCCTGGAAACAAAATTTCTGACAAAAAAAAAAAGTACTATCAGTATGGGTATAGGAGAAACCATTTTCCACGAAAATAAACAATCCAAAATGCAATATTGATAGAAAGTAAACCTTCATCTTGTGCAGCAAAATCGTGATAGCTTCCCCTTAAACGTGGCAGTTGCAAAGGAGATTCAGGCTCAGATATTCTTAACTGGAGAAGGTCATCTGAGAGACTGCTAAACTCGGGCAACGACTGACATAGATCATTTTCAACAGATGGATCAGTTATTCCTGAAACAGGAGCAGAAGGTATGCTAGACTCTGTGATTACTCCAAAGGCACTAGATGACTCTACCTTCACATTTTGATCAATACCATTGGCTTGCTCATCCCAATCTTTCAGGTGTGGCATGACCTCACCCAAATCTTGGAAAGGTGTTCCTTCAGGAGCATCTGCCAGGCGAACAGGCAAATTTGTACCAAAAAATCCTTGCTCAAACCACGATATGATATCAACTCCCAGATATGGTCCTTGGATTACCCCTTGAGGATCAAGGTAATGCAAACACAGATCCTCAGGTAGGACATCTTTTGCTAATTCTTTTGCCTCGGTCTTGTTATTGTCATTTAGTTCGGGAGAGGGAAAAATATACAGAGAACTTGAATCATCAGGAAGCTTGGATCTGGTGTCAGAAGTGACAGACCCAATGTCATTAAGCTGGGAATGACTGGTAAAAGAATAATCTTCCTTTTGCCTATTTCCATCAATATTAAGCTGAAAAACACTATGGTAAGCATCGCCAGTTTCCATGTTACTGTAGAACCCATTACTCTTTGGAACTATTGGAATCAAACCGTCAATGCCATTGGCTGTAGATACTTTGTCGTTCCCTTCTTTATGATTAACATCATTTCCTGAAATGAAATATTATTTACATATTTTACATATGCAATGCTAGTAAAGAATATGTAATGCCAGTAAAGAATCCTCATATTCAAGTTATGTATATATTCTTCAAAGAATAAAGCAAACTTCTATACACCATCTACCATGTTCCTATGTGAATCAGTATTCCAGAAAGTACCATTACCGTCAGCTTGATATGCATCCTCCTGCTCAGTATTGTTAGTCTCCTCAACAAGGCTTGATGGCAGAATGCCTTCAACTCCATCTGTGGATTCCAAGTCTCCCACACCTAGAAAGCAAAAATCTTGGATAAATGAGAATGACAATTTATTAAGGAATGGAGTCAGAGGCAATTGAACTGAAAAATACCTGTCATATTTTCAGTTGATCTCCCCTTTCTGAAAGAGTTGTATACTACACCACTACTTGTAATCCTTCCCTTCCATATATCCCTAAGGATAGCCTATAACATTTATAAACCAATCACAGAGCATAAAATAAATTAGTTAATAAAGAAATTTATAATACACAAGGGGCAGGACTGAAAAATAAATCAATTCCAAGAATCTAATTTTTTACCTCCTCTTCAGTATCTGGGGCAACAAAAGCCAATGGTTCAATCGGGCCTACTTGAGTTATTGGGGACGTTTCGTCCATCTCATCTGGCATTGTAGCAACAGATGGATCAAGCTTTTGGCCACGATAAATGTCAAGAAGCTTACCCCTTGGGTAGCAAAAATTATCAGATAACTGCCTTGGTTTCCCAGGAATACTTCTGCATTTTTCAGAATAAGCAGCACCAATGGAGCCTGAAGATGAAAGTCTACCCACAACATTTGTCCTTCCTCTTCCAACAGTAAATCCCACATTTGAACTCTCCACCCGTCCTCTTTCAAGTCCAAATCCAGGTGCAGCACGATAAGTGGCTGACCCACCTGGATGAACCTCCATCCGATGGCGTGGCCTCCATTTATCTCGAGACTCCAAGTCACGTTCAGAAGCAGAACGATTGCTTCCCACAAAAGATTGGTTTTCATTTTTAGCATCTTCTTTCTCCACATCTGTTCTCTTCTCAGTTCGGGAGTCCTTATCTTTGTCTTCAGGACCCCACCTAGATGACCATTTGCTATCACGTCGTGTTTCATGCACAGGGTTACGGCCATCATGCCTCCTATCAGAGGTAGGCAATGCTCTACTATCTGTTGTTTCTCTCATTGAAACATTGTCAACTCGGCGTTCTGCTTTCCTACGATCCCGTCTACTGCCAAGTAAGCTAGTTTCTCTTTCCTCTTCACGCCAGCGACGGCTGCTTTCAGTCTCGTTATTGAGCCGCCTCCAATCCTTTTTTTCCTCAGATCCTTCTAAGCGCCAACTATCCTTCTGGTTGCTATCTGTAGAGTGTCCAAGCGAACTTGAAGGTCGCACTTCCTGACATATATTAGGGAAAACAAAAAATAGGGGAAAATAGAGAGGTCAGATCTTCCATATCAGAGCATTCTATAAGAAAATATATGGAAGAAAAGAACACATGGAACATAAAGGCAATAAAGACAAACAAATAAAAAATTTCCAAAACTTACTAATTTGTTGCCTAAAACAAAATTTCAAATTCTTATAATATAGGACCTGGAAAGGGATTCACATACCATCTTAGACTCGCTTGGTTTTGCATAAAGCCATTGGGGAGACAAAGGAATGCTGCTTTCTGAAGCCAGTGGATCTGTAGTAATTGGTAAATCAACAATATCAATCATACGAATTGAAAATAGATCTGAATCATCTGCTCTTTTAAAATTACCTAGTACTACAAGATCAAGGAAATAGAGATACCTTTTGACTCATCAAACCCAGAAAGCAACTTTTCCTCACCATTTCCTCCAGAAGTTTCAACTGCTAAATCATGAAGACAGAAAGAAACACAAATGGTTATTATACTTTCATTTGAAAGACCCAACTAATACTAAAAATAAGCTTATGTATGAGATAATTGTTATATTAAGTGTCAATAAGGAATAAGTACCCAACGAAAATTGAAATTCTAATCAAGCTCATTACTTATACAATCAATTGCAATGTTATTAATTAAAATCCAATGAAATGTTAAAATATGTTTTGGTCATTATGTGGAAATAGAAAAACTATGGTGCTTTGTATACAATATGAACTATACATTCAAGGTCAACTCATTACGGATAGGGCTTGTTATAAAAAACAGTAACCTCATATGATGGCTAATGACATAAAGAAAAAGCTTTGCGATTTCAAAACCTCAACCTTGTAAAAGGTGATTACATTCATTCTTTGTAATGGCTAAGGTCCCAGCTATAAAAAAATAAAATAAAATTATATTTTATAATATAATGGGGCAATTTCAATTTCCACATATATTCAATCCAAAAAAATATCCACAACACATCTAGAATGAGCTAATAGAGATATCTGTCTATCTAATAATAAAAGTGGAAAATAAAAGGGAGAAAAGGCACTATAGAGTATAGAGTGCCACTCATACTCACTGCCAAAAGCATTTAACACACCAATATATGCAACTACCAAAGAAAGAACCTGGCATAGCACGTAATCAACTCAGTACACACATGCACTTCTTCAATCCCGAGATTTAAAACGAACTTGCATCTCTAATTGAGGAGTAAATTAAAAAAAATACTAAAAAGCAAAAAGAAAGGGAACGGAAATGGAGTGCAGTTAAAGTAAAGTCCTCCTATTACAACAACGAAGATTAATAAGATAAGAAGCTAAAAATAAAATCACTAAGAACCAACAAATTAAAATACGTATAATTGCTAGAATAGGTAAGTGCAGGAATGGATACTCTGAATGACTTCACCTAGCGGTGAAACAAAACCTCACACCAACATAGATCTCAAGTATACAACAGAGGCTATTCTAGTCATTAAGTGAAGGAAACTAAACTGAAACATCAACAACCTAGATAATTGAAATATGTGATTTAGTACAAAAGTATAAAAATGGAAATCATGACAACCTGACTTGTACTATATGATTTACCTTATACTTATAGTGGACAAATTACCAAACGTTTTTCCTGAAATTTTTTAATTTTCAAATAAACGAAGATACAGTCATGTCATTAACAAGCATTGACCAAACTCCAATTATAGCATTCACCAATAATAAAAAAAGTTGATCTGAAGCTTGAAAAATGAAAAATGAAAAAAAAAAAAGTTATAAATAGTTTACGCTATCCAAAATAGAAATTAATAAACTTGATAATTAACAACAACAAAAGTTCAAAGAACTTCCATAACCTACTTGAATGCTTCAGATCAATAACTCTCAACCCTTACATTAATCCGCACCAATTAAATCCATCAAACTTAAAAAATCGGAACCACTAAATTACTGAAAACAAAATCAAACCGAGACAAATAACTAAAATAAGACTAATAAGTACCTTTGGGAGTCCATGACTGATCGGACGGTCTAGACGAAAGGAGATCGCGAGGTAGATCGAGCTTGCCTTCAGCCATCGAGCAGTCGAAAAGTGACGAAGTTGAGAGCGGCGAGATCGAGAAAAAACGAAGAAGCGCACACTGGAGTGAAGCTCCGCTGGTACAGAACCGAACGAATAAATGACAGAAACACAAGCAAATAGCGAGAGAGAGAGAGAGAGAAGCGGCACGAAAAGGAAGCAGCTTATGTATGGAGGAGTTGTGGAGCTTCAAATAATCTAGGGCTCTGATAACAGTTTTCAGTTTCAGAGAGAGAGAGAGAGAGTAAGAAAGAAGAAAAGGGTGAGGAGGGTTTGGGTGGTGGTCAGAACAGCCAAATCAAACTAATCAACTTCTATGATTTCAGGTTGCTTACCATCAAATTCTAAATTTAATATATCTGTCTCCATATATATTTGCTTTAATCGAATAAAAACCTTTTTTTTTTTTTTTTTTCAGAAAGTAAAAATTTATATATTTTTGAGAAGGAAAAAAATTTATGACTAAAAAGGGCATGGACTATATTTATTTTATAATGTCCATGGTTCGTGGACTTGAGGCACAACGTTATCCAATGTCCCTTTTTCAGGTAATAGGTAAGAATAATAAGGTTGGGTGGAGATTAAAAGTGCATAACAATATTCTTACTTTTCATCTAAACCTTAATTAACTCATTTGTTCTCTAGATTAATAAATTAAATAAAAAACCATTTGTTTTTTCATGGACAATTAAGATGTGAATCGGGTATTTAAACCAAATGAGTTTCCAGTTAAATCTTTTATTTTTTTACTTTATATTATTTTGCCAAATTTTAGCTTTATAAATAGAGTCTATTTATTATGGTCGAAACTAAGTGGGCCTATGATCATCAGGTCCGGTCCACGTAGCTAGTACAAAAATGGGCCTTAACACTCAATTCTATTCAAACACATGTTTCCAAGGCTTATTTTTTTAGCAAGGAGTTTGCCTTAAATTTTTTATGGGTTAAATACATTTAGCCTTTTTAAGAGCATTCCTTAAGAATTTTTTAAATATGTCAATTTTTTAATTTTATGGAGTCAACTTTTGAAAAAGAGTTTTAGAAGCATTTCTAATAATGTTTTTATTTTAAAATCATATTTAAAAAAATATTTAAAAATAATTTAAAAATAGAAATAAATTTTTTATTAACTTCAATAGCTTTTTCTATAATTTAATAACATTAACTATAATTATTTTTTATTTGTATTTTTTCATAAACAGTTATGATTTACATTTACCTCTTTATTAGAAAAGTTGTATTTAAAAAATATATAAATTGTAATTAGTAAATTTAACTATAATTACGGATAGAAAAGTATTTAACAATAAATAAAAAATTAATACAGTTAAACTCTGTATTTTTATTTCTTAATTTAAAAAGCCTATTGATATTATAATAAAAGAAGTATGAACTTTTGAAAAAAAATTAAAGCTTTTAAAAAACTTATTAAATATGCTTTAAGAAGTTTTTTTTTTTGACCTTTTTTTTTATATTTAAAAAGTTAATCTTACTTTTCTAGAGAACCAAATTTACTTTTTCATTTCAATATTGGATTGATTTAATTTAATTTAATTTAGCATAAATTTTCATGTTATTATTATATTTTGTTTTTATTATCACTATTATATATTTAAGAAGTAATTTTAGAAAAGGAAAGAAGGGCTATAACCTATAAGTAGAGCAACAACTGTTTATAGAAAAAATAAAAAGCAGAGAGTTGTTGAAAACCTTTTAAAATTTAACTATTTTTTTTCTTCTCAAAGTATACTCTTTATCATAGAAAATGTGCTTTTTATTTTACAAAGTGATGCTTTAAACTATTATACATTTTCTATCCTACCTTCAAACTTTAAAAAGTGACATATTGTCGTCTGAACTCCTATATTTTTGTCATTTTAGTTCAATTTTATAATTTGTATAAATTTGGTAAATGTACATAAATAAGTTAAAAATGAAATAAACACAATAAAATAACTTTCCAGTAGAAAAATTAATTTCATAAAATTTATTGATCAAAAATGCATAATTAGATTAAAATGATTAAAAAAACAATAGTTTATAGAACAATATGATAATTTTGTAGTTATAGAACAATATGATAGTTTTGTAGTTTTTTAAAATAAAGTACAAAATGTAATCCTTCTGGAGCTAAATGTATTTGACCCATTGTTTAATTTCTTTTTCTGCTGAGAGGGAGTTAAAAACACTGTGTTTTTCAACAGCATGATTTTCTCATATGATCTGAGAAGCGATATCAGAAACATTTTAATTGCCAAAAATCCATCCATTACAAAGAGCTCACATTGCATTCATTAACCCCAAAACATAAAACAAAACAAAAAACAAAAAGCACAAAAACAGAAAGAAATACAAAAAACATCACCAATTCACAAACTATCTGTTTCCACATTTCTTAGTTGAATTCTGAGATTTTTCAAGGCAATAATCTACGGTCCCAAAGCACGTCTTTTCTTCTTCTTCCTCAATTTCTCACAAACCAAAGCTTTCTCCAGCTGGTCCACCCTCTGTGATAGAGAGCTTAGCAACCTGGTTTGCATTTCGTTCCTCTCAAAGAGCTCTGTCATCAAACCCATCATTCTCTCATTGTCTTCCATCATCCTCTCCAGGATATCCTTATTCTTTTTGGTATTTTCTCCGTCCCCAACAGTGCAATTTTCTTCAACTTTCTCTTCGTTTTCACCATCTTGGACCATCTCCATCCCATCCTTTTCCTTAACCTGTGTATTTTCCTCTTCAGCTTCAATCACACTTTGAGGAATTGGAGATGACCCAGATTGGCTTTCGGTGTCACAATTCGTCCCCAATCTTTCCTCGGCGATCCCATTTGCATCCCCAATTGATTCTCTATCTTCAATTGCTTCCCCTTTCTCTTGGTTTTCATCTCGCAAATCTAGAGCTTCGAGTGCTATTTTTGGATTAGACAGAGGCTTGTCCTGATCCTGCGGCTTAACTTTTGCAGCCTCGTTAGCAGAATCTTCAATTTCAGGGGCTCGATCGGAGGAGTTCGAATGCTCTGCCAGCGATGTTGAAGAACATTCGGCTTCAGGGTCTTCAAGTTGCAATTCAGAGGCATTCTCTGCGGCGTTTTCATTGACATCGACGCGTTCAGAAACTTCATCTGCACCTTTCGTTTCTGCGGCTTGGTCAGCCTCCAAAGCTTCATCCACTGCGGCACCGGAGGGCTGATCGCCAGCGACAATGGAATCCACTCTATCCTGCAAAGCGATTGCTCTCTTGATCACCGCCTTCCGGCAGCCCCTAACTCCAGAATCCACGCCCCTAATCGAATCCAACCTAAAAAGCAAGTTCATCAACGTCTCGTTGACCTTCAACCTCTCCTTAGAATCTTTCCGAATCAGTTCCACCGTCACCGGCTTCGAAATCCTCTTCTCGATCTCATCAACCTCGCGTCTAATCGACGCGATCTTCTTCACGCTCTTCCTCACCAAGAATCCTCTGAACACCTTCTGGATCTTCAGCGCCGAGTCGGACCTTGTCTGTTCGGAGCTGACGAAGTGGACTGGAATCGAAACCACCTTCGGCGTTGGCTTAGCTTGGCGCTGGACTGGAACTTGTCTCACGCTGCTGGGCGAATTGACAGAGCGGGGCGGGAAATTGTTCCAATTGCTTCTGAAGAACGGGCTCTCCATCATAGGCAAAGATCGGGAAATCGAAAAACGTAATTATCGAAACGACTGTGTAATTTTCTAGGAAAACAAGCGCTTTTAGTTTTAAGTTTGGCTTTCTTGAGAAAGTTATTGGCTTCGGAGATATATATATATATCTATATGGAGGGAACTCCATCTGGTATCTTCGAAGAGAGAGTTGAAGATTCGAGAAGTTTCAGGCGAGATTCAAGAAGTGGGATATTTATATTAGAAAAAAGTTCTAGACGCTTATCGATTCTTCTTATTCTACGACGTCGGAATACACTAGGTTTTTCTTTTCTTTACTTGTTTTTGGGTCGCTACCCCAATACACAAGTCTGTGGGACCCACATCGTGTAGGACCCTCTCAAGTTGTTTCTATGAGTACCGATACTCCCAGTGTACCGAATTTTTTTTGTCGGATGGGGCGTTTGCCTTTATTGCATCATTGAATAGGTACGTTGGAAAGAAATTAAGGAGCTATTTTTTCTAATTTTTTTATTAAAATTTTAACAAATAGATAAAATAGTATATATATATATATACACGTATCTTAAATAATTGAATTAATTTTTTTAATTTAATAATTTAATTTCTTTTTAATTTATTTTGCCGCTTTTAAATTTTGAAATTCTACAAAATGATATATATGTACTTTGAAAATGTCAAATTAATATTTTTTAATTTAATCATTTAATATTTTTTATTTATTTTTGCCATTTGAATAGAATGATTTTTTAGAGAAACACCATTTATTTTTCCTAGTTTTTTAGGAAAACAAAAAGAATATATTATTTGTGTCAGAATCATTTTGCGATCTGAATGATAAACCGATCCTTGTCAAATTTCAATTTTATTGTAATTCCACGTTAATTTTGACTAAAAAATTAAATTCATACGTAAATTTTATATACAAAAATATATTAAAGGTCCTTAAACAGATAAAAGCGAACAACAATCATGCAATTTTTTCAAAGTCATTAGCTTCCATGAATAATTTTATTAAATGAGTCCCTTAAAAACGTGAACTTCTTCAAAGGCAATTAAAAAAATAAATAAAAAATAAAAAAAGGATTTTTGAAGATGATGCTAACGATCAAATTCAGATGATATTCATTCTGTTTGGGATTTTAATGCCTGCTCTCTTTAGAAGTTCCGCAGCAGCTAACGTTGCCACTGAAATAACTTCTTCCTGTTCAGTGACAAATTTGAATGCATAAGCAAACCTTCAAAATCTTAGCCACTAATAAAAATAAGTAAACTAATTTCAAACCAGAAGAGAAATGAATCTCGAAAGCATCAGCATTCATATTACGAACAATTAATCTTAAGCCTACAAACTATTACCAGATTATGAAAAAAGTCATGAAAATACCTCATCCACATTCACAATCTTCTTATCCTTCATAATCCATCTGCCATTGCACATTACCGAGACTATGTTTTCTGTTCGCATGCAATACACTAGACTGGAAATGCTGCATGTTATAAAAGCAAGCCAAAAGTTAGTCTGAACTGTGTTACTGGCTAAGCTTTGATGATACAATAAAATTAAGATTAATCAAAACCAATCTATTTCAGCTAGAAAATTCACTGTGGGTGTTAAAATTAGAGATATGGAACAGGAAGAACTTCTTCATATATATATATATATATATAGACTAAAGCAACTAATTGTATTGTACTGAAACTCACTAAACAATAGTAAAGTATAATACTGCATAGTTCTTCCACAAGGATAGGAATCTTACCAGTCATGTACAGGAACCATGGACCAAACGGAAGGGTTGACTACAACCATGTCAGCCTAAAATGTAATACACGACAAAAATATTATTCAGCTTTATTGGTTAAATAGCAAGGCAAATATCTTATCACTGTGATTGAGCATAGGTATATTTTTAGTATTATTAATTTCACTAAAAAAATTTAAACAACAGGAGAAAAGAATGATAGATTTAACATGAGAAATGAACTAGAAAAAGGAAGATAGCTAAAGAAGCAAACCTTTTTGCCAACCTCAAGTGACCCTATTTCATTATCCCAGAGTACTGTTTTTGCTCCGTTGACCGTCACCATTTTTAGAACTGTCTCAGCTGGGAGAGCAGTAGGATTGGTTGTCCCATTTGCATATACTTCCCGTCCTTTGTTAATTAAAGAAGCCAAGTACATCTCATCAACTACAAAGAGGTAAAAACAAATTCATGAGAGCCATTTGTCTTCCCTCGAGAATTTCAAAAATATTTAAAAACACAGACTTTCACTAGAAGTAAATGAAAGTGCAAGGAAAACTGTCTAAGGAAAAATTTAGCTGAAAACATATTGCTCTTCGTATAACCAATTTGGCTGACTGGCAATAAGAAAATCATGTAATCAACCTCAATTAGTAATGGTGAAGACTCAGTAAAGCAGAAACAGTTTGTGTATAACAAGCATGATAACTTTTAGAATCACCATTTGTTTTCATTATCTCTATTGAATCCTGCTCTTTTTCCTCTATAAATTTCCATGTCAGTGACAGACTACACCTTTTTTGTTAGATGACATTGATGATGGTGTATAAGTGTTATTTGGAATCCAAAGAATGGAGAGCTTTCTAGCAGAATTTCTGATATAAACTTTTGTAATGTAGAATCGTCAAACGAGGAAATATATGAAATAGAAAACCAGGATTCAGAACGCTGACAAACCAATGCTCATTCTATTATTTGATGGTGCCCCATCTGTCCCCAATGAAACACATACACCAGCATCAAGCATCTCTCTAACAGGTGCAAATCCAAGCATCCGCATTGCAGCAGCAGGACAATGTGATACTTTTACCCCAGCTTTTGATAGAAAATCAATCTGAACAATGTACAGCCTAAGAGTTACCACACCGACAAAAATGAAAACTAAGATTTGGATATTGCTGGCACTTATCATTTGAGAAGTATTGAATGATATGAATAGGACACAATTAGCTTCATATATTCAGATCTTTTACAATACCCGACCAGAAAATCAAACAATTAGCAGAAGAAGATATATGGTACTATCTTATAAGATGGAAGTACACAAAGATAACAATTGGAATTCATTAAACCTCCGTCACATTTACCAGAGTCAGAATACTTACCTCAGTATTATTGACCCAAACCGTATGAGCTGCTAGTAAATTGCTTTGAAGAAGCCCTATCTTTTCCAAATAGGTAACAGTTCCATGATCAGCTTTTCGTGTCTCAATCACAGTTTGGTTCTCATAGGGAATCTCTGCAACATGCTAAACATTGAAAAATCAAGTCAATCTATGTCTAACATCCAGAAGCCATTGCTTAGCCTCAATGTTCAACCTCCTGACCTCCAAATAATAACCAAGTTGGTTCAAACCAAATAAATATTAATGAAGATGAGAAGTAATACATGGAGATTTGTTTCTTCTTTCCATACTAATTGAAAATCTATCACAACGAAACATCACAAGTTTCTAAGCCCACCATCCAATGATTATATATTGTGAAAGGGTCAAGAAAAACAGAAAACAGAAAATAAATAAATAAAACATAACAAAGCTATCATTTAAGATTATAATTATACTTGTTACCTATCTAAATCATCAATTATAGTGACAGTTAGGCAAAGGTGTGCTGCAACATTCTAATACTGACACAGAAATCAAGACTAAGAATGTTTATAGAAAAAAAAAATTAGTTATATGGAAAGACTTTGGCACCTATTGAACCAATACACGATACTAAATGTCCACAAAAACTGGTATTTCTTATAGAACCATGAAACTAAACAATAAGAGAAAGATAGAGTACCATGTGGATTCCAGCTTTTAGTTCTCTCGCAATGTCTCTTGTTTCAAGTAATAATCGATCGGTGGAATTCATAATTTGCCTAATTCCGAACCAGACTCGGATGCGTCCATCCGCTGTATCATGGTGCTTCTCGTAAAGTTTTCTTTGAAACTGTATTTAATAAAGTGAAGTAAGTAATTCAGATAGAATAACTACATGTTGAAAAGTGACATGTAAACATAGATTATGGATATGAACAAAAACTAAACTAAGTATCCAAGCTATTCGCAAAGGTTCCATGTAACACTGGAAAAATCATTGACACATTAAAGGTCCCTAGAAGCATGTTGACCTGAATACAATCATCCGTAGTTTGAGCAGCCCACAATGCCGGCAAACCATCACCAGAATCCATAGTTGATTGGGTTAAGCAAGCACGCAATCCTAGTAACTCCACGGCCTTTGCCATTCCAGATACATGTTGACCGCCTGCTTCAGCAAAGCAAGTTACCTAATTCAACAATTCCCAAACACCCTTTAAGCCCAATATGCATTGCCAAAATAACAAAAACCCCGAAAAGTAAAAATGCCATTTGACAAAGCAAAATATAGTTGAAAACTTACACCGGAGTGGATAAGCTCAATACCGCAGAGCAAAGTGGATATATAGGAATCTTCCTCGGTCATGTTGGACTCGTAAGGCCAAATTCGACCATGCAACCATGTCATCAAATCAACATCATCTGCAACCCCTCTTGCTAGCTGCTGAGAGGTGTGCACGTGCGTGTTGACCAATCCTATAAGCAACACTGACCGTTTATCAAAGAAATATATAGCAGTGCGATTACTGTTTCAGCTTTCTGTTTTCAGCCGTCTTGTATAATTTGTTTGTGAACAATTAAGGCCTGTTTGGCCAGCTGTTTTCTAAAACAGTTTACTGTTTTCTAAAGCATTTATAAGGGTTTGGCTGCTGTTTTCTAAAAACAATTTTTGAAAACAAAAATTAGAAAACAACATCCTATACTTTTCCTCGTTTTCGAAACAGTTTTAACAATCAAACAAAACAAGTCATCCCAACTATCAATTTGGTCACACAACGAGACCAAATCCGGTTGAAGTCCAAAATCGCCCAAACAAAACTGAGGCACGAGAACATGACCCGATGTCCGGGACCGCCCGAACAGATCTAAGTCCATAACCCACCTGACCTGCATATGAGACTGTTCAAAATTGACCAGTATTTGAGACTGCCAGAACATCCTCGGACACCCAAAACCACCTGAACGGGCCAGGACCTAAGGCCGCCATAACGGGCCGGTAGAAAATTATTGAGTGCAGTTCTTTTTTAAAATTTTAGGAATGAAACTTTCAAAATATATAATATTCATCCATAAATAAAAAATATTGTTATTAAGTTATGGACCAAAGAAATGTAATATTCATTTATAAATCAATATTATTTATTTATGGATTAATATTATGTATTTATGGATCAATATTCAAAAATTCATACTGATGATGCACTCATTGACAAACACCTTTGTTTTCCCAAAACAGTAGAAAACTTTTTATTTATTTTCTATTTTGAAAACAATGAAATAGAAAACAGAAAACCCGGCCACACACGTCCTTAGCTTTTATTTTAAATTTTTCTTTTCTTGTCCAGCTTACAAACTTAAGGAAAATGTGAAAAAACAAACAAACAAAGACACAGACAGAAAAATTGAAAAGAACTTTGAAAAATCAGACCCATTTAAGTAATTGTCTTTTTAAAAATTGATTAACAGAGAGCCTAAGATTAAGACAGTCAATTAAGCAGAGAGAGCAAGAGAACGGACCAGGGAGTAAAATTTGACCATTGAGATCGATAATTTGATGAGCGAGAGCAGAGAATTGTTGGAGAACAGATGAAGATTGGCCGATTGCTTTAATTCGATCGTTCTCGATGACGATCCCACCGTTTTGAAAAACTCGGCTCTGGGAATCCATAGTGACGATCGCAGCATTGTGGAGTAAAATAATCATCGCCGACTTAGTATTTTCCTCCCCCATCACTTGTTGGTTCCCCTATTCGTCTTCTATTAAGAGTAGCTGGGCTGGGGTGTCTACTCTACAGTATCTCTACTTGTTGCGGTGTTTTCTGCCTTTCGCTGGCTTTGTTTTCATCGTGGCTTTGTCTTTTTGTCATTTCTGGCTGCTGCTTACCGAGTTTTCATTCTCTATTGCTCAAATCGATTGTTAAACTGCAGTTTTGTGAGGTTTGACTTATTAAATTGATTTTCATTCTTAGGTTTCTGACATTTTAACTGCAATCTCTATTTTTGACACTGGTAAATACTAAATACCCATTGTTCTCTCTTCTAATCAAGTATTTAAATTATTTTATATTTTTATATTTTTTTAAAGTTACTTTTATATTCTTATTATATAATTAATATTATTTTAAGAAAATATGTGATAAAAATTTTACTTTTTAAAATTTTCTTTTCTTTTACAACTTAACATGTTTGAGGCTTCCTTTTGTAATAATATTAGATATAAATAAGTATATATATATAAAGAACTTTAAAAAAATTGTTCAATTGTTGAAAAATAAAGGAAAAAATAAACTGTTTATAAAGAAAAAATATGCCTTTAAAATCAGTTTAGAAAATAAAGAATAAATAAAAAAACTTTAAATTGTTAAATTGTATTTAAAGAAAAATAAAAGCCTCAAGAACTTGTTTAATAAAAAATAAAAATCTAAAAGAGTAAACGTTTTATTACACTTTTTGTTTTCAAATAATGTTAGAAGTGTAAATGTATAAAAGCAACTCTAAAACGTATATATTTTTTTTTGATAATAATATAACTATATAAAATTATCTAAAACGTATATAACTACATAAAATTATTTGAATAGTTGTTTAAGAGAGATAATTATACATATTTAATTGTGTTAAAAAGTAACAACTTTAAGCCAATAGTCGAAATTTACCCTTTATGTAATTAGTTATTAATTGTGTTAAAAAGTAAAAACTTTAAACAAACTGTACATCCTTTATGACTTCTCTTTTACATTGTTTTTGGAGTTTCGTAATGACTAACTATTCGAAGGTACAGCTCTCAATTTAGAAGATTGAAAAAGATACTTGATCATTTCGAGTTAGACTGTTCAGAAATTTTCAGTACTCATATTCTTTAACGAACCAAAAGAATATTGAGCATTGGTCTCATCTTGCTCATGGTTGTTGGTAGAAAGTGAATTGTGATGCGGCTTTTGTAGATGGTAAAGCAGCTTTTGCTATTGTAGCGCGTGATGATGATGGACTTCTTGTTGTTGCAATGACTAAGCTGGTTCGACTTTCCTTTGCTTATGAAGCTAAAATAAAATCTATTGGGTGGGCTTCAGCATTTGCCTCTGGCAAGCCTTGGAACAACCTCAACTTCTCTTCGGATGCACTTGCTATAGTTAGAGAAATTAAGTCTTCCAAGGAACCTTCATGTTGGTTCACTAGGGACTCAGTTTTGTGCATTAGATATTTGCTTTTTTCAAAAAAATTGGGATTTGTCATGGGAATGCTAGATTTTCTAATAAGTTTGCGGATTATCTTGCAAAGAAAGCATTAACGGATAACTGTAATTCTATGTTTTCTTCTTTTGATCTTAACTGTGTTTGCAAAGATTTTTGTGATATTTATATTTCAGATTTCATGATAAATAGTCATGTGTAATTCCCAGCATAGCTTTTTTTATGTTTAATAGCATTTCTATTTACCAAAAAAAATAAAAACTTTAAGCCAAACTTCAAAAAGTATAGTTGAAATTTACCCAATTTGTACTTAGTTATAAGCCTGTTAAGCTTTAATTAGAGTTTGGTCAAGGGTTTGTTAGTTAGTTTTTTATGAGCTGCCAAGTGTATAACTGTATGAAGCCTCAAGGTCAATATTGGGTTACAAATATAACGGTATGATGATAACATATCGTATATGGCTTGTATCTTTCTTAATGGAATACAAAATTACATTTTCCTTCTCTAAATTGTTAGCCTTTCTTAATTTTTCTTTCATTTTCTCTGATTTTCTGAGAAGGCAGACACTCTATCATGTTATCAAAGCCGCATAAATACTAGCAACTAATACATGGTCAAATACGAGGGTCAAATTTTTGATCTAAAAAACCCCTCTTTAGTCAGCCTACACGCACAATGCACACACAATTGAGGTTTGCACACAACAAGCACACAACATCAAGGCAATCACAATGCTCACACACTCACAGCACAGCACAGCCAACACACTCTCCGTTATAATTCTGGTCCAATTTGATTTTATGATTTCTTCATAGTTGTCAAACAAAGAGGCTTTCTACTACCTTTTGTTTGGTGAGGGTATTAGAGTAGCTGAGGTGTCTGCTATAAAGTGAGGTGTCTACTCTACAGTATCTTGACTTGTTGAGGTGTACTGGCTCTGTTTCATCGTGGCTTTGTCTCATTGTGAGCTATGGCTTCTGCTTACAGAGTTCTCATTCTCTGCTCATCTTCGGCCTGCTCTCATCTCTCTGCTTAAGATAAATGGTTCTTTTTGTTTAATTAGATATAAGCCTGTTGGTTAAGCTTCAGTTAGAGTTTGGTTAAGGGTGTGTTAGTTAGTTTTTGATGAGTTTGCAAATGTATAACCGTATGAAGCCTCAAGGCCAATGTTGGGTTACAAATATAAAGCTGTAATGAAAACAGATCGTATGTGTGGCTTGTATCTCTCTCAATGGAATACAAAATTACATTTTCTCTTCAGCTTTGTTTCTCTCTAAATTCTTAGCCTTTCTTAAGTTTTCTTTCATTTTCTCCGATTTTCTAAGAAGGCAAACACTCTGTCAACTGCCCACAGCTTCAAACTTTAATTTCGCTGCAAAAAAACCAAGAAAAGAAAAACAACGGCGAAATTCTATGCGGACAACATTAGGGTCAACGATGAAGAAAAAATGAGGGGAAGTGAAGTGAAGTTAAAAGACAGATGGGCCCATTCTTATTGCACAGGGAAAAGACAACCCAACTGCCAAAACAGTAATTTTAAGCCAAATTAAATAGATTATCCAGACATTTTTTTTAATTATAATGTATTATCAATTGTTAGAGATATGCAAATTAAATTCTATATTAATTAAATTTTAAAATCTTAAAAAGTGTATAAAAGACGTGAGTACTTCTTCTATTAAGTTTACCGTTTATGATGAAATCTCAAACCTCAATATATAGAAATACCTTTTTGAATTGAAAGTTGGGAGTTTATTTTTTATTTTTCTATTTCTTTTTCTCTATAAGATGGTATCGTAGCTAGGTAAGTGATTTCTTGGAAGTGCGGTCGTTATAAATGGGTTCAAAAAGAAGCTAATGGTTTGGCTCTTAGGTTTTCTATTCTAATTTTCCTTCCCTGTGTAATTAAGGTAAATTTGTTAAAAGCTTGTTCATTTTTTTATATCGTGTAATTCCTACCACTAGACCAATAATTAATTATCAATAAAAAAAAAAAAACAGAATCAATCTAGCGGCTGGCCAATGTTAACAATCCTGAATTTTATTTTATTTTTTCAATTAAACACAGCAAAAAACAATTGAGAAAATAATAATACAAATCCTCCATTAATTAATATATATTATATTTTTTTTTGTTAGTTTGAATGGAATGAATTTATCCCAAAAAAAGAAAATTGCAGCTTTTAGGATAAAATTCAATGCCGACAGGAAATTGTTAGCGAGTGCTTTGGTTTTCAATCAAGATAACTATTAATTACAAATTAGTTGAGTCAAATCACCAACACCAAGACCCCTCCCAAGTCCCAACATTGATTTTCTTTCCGATTTTATCCAAATTACACCTAGATTCTTTAACTTGTGATTGATTTCCATCATTTCCATAGCATTTTCTAGAACAACCTATGCAATGCAGCCGTAACAAAAAAATTCAGGGATTCTTTCAAACTTTTTGCCTTTTCCATTAGGCATTAGTTCTATCAAACTAAACTAGTGACAAAACCTCAATAATTTTTTATCAGTAAAATACATTAATCTTCTTTATGTTTTGTATTTAAAATATTAATTGAAATAAAACCATACATAAATTATCAATTCATTTAAAATGCTTAATTTTAATACTCTTTAATATTTTTATTGAAAAACATCCTTAATTATATTTTACATCAATAATTTTTTCAGCTATTTCTTTTTATTTATTACTTTTCCTGCAAGCCACTAAAAAAGAAAAAGAAAAAAAAAAGGAATTTAAACTAGCCAGTACATATATACATTTAATAGGTATATAAGCAAATACAAATAGGAGTACCCGGTCGGGTAAGGCACTGGAGTACAGATAAAACGTCAATGATTATCTGAAAGCAGATATAACTATGGACATTTAAATGTTATATATAATATATAATAATCTGAATATAACATTTAAACAAAAATTAATAATAACACAGAACAGAATAAATATCAAAGTATACAAGTTGTCCAATCAAAATCTAACGTCGATGAAAGTGCTTACCAAGTCCAAGGTCTGCTGTCCCGACAAAACAAAAATAAAATTGGAAAACAATTAATGTCAACTCTTGAATCTGATGAATACTGGCATGCGTGGCTGGTATTGTCATTAAATTCTAAATTAAGCTGGCCTCAATAGATTGCTCTTATGGTCTCAATAAAATATTGTGAGAAAATTTTGTTGGTTTCGTACATGTTAATTAAAGTAGTACATATAGACAAACTAAGTGACGATTTATGAAAAATCTAATTAAAATGCATATTTCAATATAATCTCTAAATTGTTCTCATGCATGTATTTGCTTAAATGGACTAATTGCATGAATTTGTCAAGTTGATGATCGATCTCGTTAACAATAAGCCAAAAACAAACCAACAGATCTTGCAAATTGCAACTTCTTTTTTTTTCTTGGTGAACTTGCAAATTGCAACNTTGGCTCTGGATCCCCCCTGCTTGCAGAAATGAATGGATCAGAAGGGGGGCTGGGTTCTATTTATATCCGGGCCGGGCGGGAGGTTAAGGCCATAAGAGAAGATTGCCCTCCCGGTAAGGAAGAGAGGAAAAAGGTGCTGTCATCTATCTCGACCAGTTTCCCGAGGCGTTGGAAATCCAGACCGGCTCAGAGAATCACTGGTGCCTAAGGCGCCCTTCGTTTCGCCAACAAAGAAGTCACCCTTGACGATCTCCCATTCCTTCCCTGCCGAGCCGCCTCTCTTCGCCATTCGAAGTACTACCTCTGCCTTCCCTTTCTATAACATACCCAGGCGCCCTCCTTTCCAATCACTAAGAAAAAATAAATACCAATCAAATCAAAGCCCTATCATTGTAAAGCTTTGTCTGTCATTTTTCGGCCCCAGGAGAGTTTACTCGACCCATTCCCCAGTCTCCCGCACTGCTCAAGTAAGTGTGCGACTCCGTATGAGGACCTCCTTCCCTTCTGCCCACTCTCCGTTCACACGGTTCTCAAAGCGGAGGAGGAAGGGTGGGCAGCAGGTACCACGAGCCCTCTGTCCCACACATCTATCCAGAAGCTAGTGTAGTTCACCGGTTCCACCGAATGCTCCTATCTCTCGGCAAAGATCGTGTGAGTGTGCAGTTATGCTTCGGATGCTTCGCCATAGAATAGATCGACCCAGTTCCCGTTCTTTTCCGGTGCACTCGCTTTATATCTCCGACACACAAGGAAGGACGCGGTGGGAAGGAAGCAGCCCTAGCCTCTGTCCGGCCGATCATTCCGCTGGAATCTTGCATTCACGCCCCCGTTTGACTGCCGCTCGGGGATGTAGTTGTAGATACGTTAGTCTTAGTGGGTCGTTGGCTCCACCTGTTATCTCCTTCTACGACATGCTGTTGTCGTCGCCATATTCCATATGTCACTTAGTCATCTCTGCCTCGCTGCGGGTCAGCACCTCCGAAAGAAACGGAGGACTTCATTCAGTGACTCCGCGATCGCCCTCTGAACGATCAGAATAAGGTAAAGCTTGAAGATAAGTTTTGTACTCTATTAATTTCTCAGTCCCTCTAGTCGGGTGGGCGCCGGCCGGTCTTTCGACCAGATCCCCCTAAAAACCGTACGTGCGGGTCTCCCCGCATGCGGCTCACGCCATTCGAGGTGGCCCAGCCCAGCATTCATTCGAAAATCCTGTAGTGAAATTGAGACTAGACTGCTCGACCTCGGAAGCTAATTCGCGTGTAGGCTGCGCTGTCTGTCGTACCGTTGACTCTATCTATTCATTGAACTTACTTTATAAATTCCATTTTTTATATAGGCTCGCTCCCCAAGAATTCATGCACTTCCCTTTACTCCATAGGGCCTTCTCTATCTAATAGGGGAAAAGCCTTCCATTTCCGTCAAATGACCCGGCCTCCCCTGGCTCTTCCACCGTCCGGGCTCCCTTTCCTCCCTATGCTCCCCCGGCGCAGGCCTACCACGCTTCGCGCCTGCGGCGTTTTCGCCAGACGGTCTTTGCCAGTAGTGCCATCCTCCCCGCTGGCTGTATGGGCGGGTTGTCCCTCGCTGCTGCGTTCTGTTAGGCTATGGATTACAGGAACAAATGTAGTTGAATGAGACAGCAGGCGGGTTACACGTTCCACTGTGCCGAGATGTGAGGTGCAGGTGGTGATGATCACCCCGGGGTATGCGCTAGCGCCCTTGACAGGCACTCCAGGACCCGCCAACGCTCATGAAAACCCGGTCCTCCATTCATCCGACCGGAGGTGTGGATAACGAGGCCACCTTCACAACCTTCTCCCTTCTGTCCCTATGTTGTAGTAAGGTAGGGCGGTTCTCTTGAGTTGCTCAACCGCCCCTTAGCCCGNAGATATATCTAACTATGTATATTGGACAGCTACAACGAACTGTATCTCTTTGAATAGTAAATTGCCGATATTAACAAAACTGTATATATAAATATATAAAATTTTACCGTGCAGACCGTTATTAAAAATCAATATAATTTGTTTTAGCAACAAACAATCACTGCAAACAGATTTCAATAACAATCCGCACGGAATTTGTACGCTGATATACATACAGTGCACAAGCTTAATATTTATAACAATGCAGAAGATATATATAATTCAGAAGGGATTAACGGCAACCATATGAGAAGGACTAAGAAGGTGATAAGAGCCATGGCGCTTAGCAAATCCACTGCAGCCTCGGTGATGAATCTGACGGGTAGAGCCAGCATCGTCCATTTCCATCAACACCTTGTAAAAGACATCGACGTCGCAAGGAAGGAGAAGAGGGCCTTGGCTATGGTAACCGAACTCAGACTCAGCTTCTTCCAATAGCATCTTGAACAGAGGATGGTTCGCATACTCTGTTTTCACCACGAACCTCTGTTTTTGGGGTCCCACATAGACGGAGAAACACCCCTCCGGCGCAACTCTTCCTTTCTTTCCAAGCTTCTCTGCTTTCTCCGGCATCGTATCGATGCGCGGCCATGACCGGCTCTTCAGTTTCAGAGCTCGATCCCTTCCCGGAGAACTCTTCCGGCCGCCGCTTCCGATTGACTTGCATCTTTCCCAAGTTTTGATTATCAAGTTACCCTTCTTTGCCTTTCCCTTAATCGCATCCATTTTTATAAGAAGAAAAAAAAGGACTAAATATGTATGTACTTAACAATAAACGAATTTGATACGAACAAGGTCGAAGAGATCAAAAAGAGAGTTTTGAGAAGTAAATGGATGTGTAAATTGTTAACCCCTATCATAAGCAAGATAGAACATGATCTTGACTCTAGGCCTCATTGTGTTGCTCATGTTATTTGCTCTAAGCTAGCAAACAGAGAGAATTAATCATGCATACAAATAAAAACAAATCAGAATTAATACACAACCCAAGAAAACAAAGAAGGGGAAAGATCGATGAAGCCGGAATAATCAGAAACAAGAAATATAATAAAGTGAAAAAGAAGGGATTCAAGTAGTTAATAAGGTGGTCGTGTAGTTGGGAGAAGAGAGAAAAAAAAAAGGGGAAGAGAAATCAGAAGGAAGCCTCACGAGATAATGTTCAGGTCACTTGCGTCTCTATTGGGGCAATCTCAGCGTGGAGGAAGCACAACTAGCTTAGCTTTTATGTATAAAGCCCCTCATGGGTCATGGTTTTTTTTTTTTTTTAGACTCGTACCACTAAGATGGCGGGGAAACTTACTTCCGAGAGAGCAGCTTTCGCCTCGGTAATTACCTAACGAGAGAGAGCCGATGCCAAAGTAGCCCTTTACGCGAGGGAACGCCAGACAGACTGACCTCTGCTAACTACGTTTTATATAGACTGGAAGCTGGAGAGATACTATACTAAGGTATAGTGCCGCTACCAGAGAAGGCTGTTTCATGCTAGGCGTCCAGACCTACTACGCCCGAGCCGCTTCCCCGGCACACTTGCTATATCCACTAACGCTTCATCCTACCGACTATACCTGAGAGAAAGCCGTTCTATAACAATTCAAGACAACAAGAAAGCAAGAAAACGATAGCGATCGGTTTGGGAGCGTCACGGGGGGGGGGCGAGAGCTGAGCCCGCACGCTCTATGCTTTTCCCCAGCTTTCCATCCAGTCATTTTCTCTCTTGTACCCCCTGTGTCTAGGGATTCCTGGGGCATGAGTTAAGCATATAGTTGATTGCTCTTTCTTTCGATTGAGCGTCGGTACTTTTTTTTGGAATATCTCTCTGTAGGCGTGCAAAACAACAAAGCTACTGCTCCTCGGGGCGGTGAGGTGGACAATCCCTTACTCTAGCTCCAGAGGAGCATCTTTGCATGAATCAATACTAACTCCTCAGTCAGCTGACCTTCGATTTCGGAGATTAGAGCAGAAGAACTCCGTAACGACGGAGAAAGGTTTCGCCGAAGCAAGTGCCTTAGTTCTTCTTCATCTTTTTGGTATTTCTCGAATTCTAAATAAGAATTTCATAAAGCAAGCACACTTGCCCATTTATATTTACGATTTTCGTTTTTACTCGATTCATAAACTTCTCTCAACCCAATTATCTTCTTTTTTCGACCGGGAGGAGGGGCTATATGGGGCATCTATCTACGGGGGCCTGCACCTTATTATAGGAAAGGGGGGAAGGACGAACTTCATTCGGTAGCAGCGGGGTATCGAGTCATTGGTAACACCGCCTCATTTCGGAACCGGATCGAAACCCGACTCACTTAAATGTCCTAGCGAGGGGTATCGATAAGGGTTGGATGCGAACCCCTCCCATGAGAAAGAAAGGAGCCTAGCAGCCTTTTATCTGTCTATTCCTGATCGAATTCCCTCCCTGTCATCGTATCTTGTGTTAGAATCGCTTTCGGGCTTCTTAGCGCTTTCCCATCAGTGGCAGTTTTGTCTCCCGTCCCCACCGATAGTAGCTGATCAACCTACTGTTGGAGTTCAAGAGCATATCTTTTTCCATTATTGGTATCTTTCTATCTCGGAGTGGACTAAGGCATCAATCTGAACTCCAAGTGGGAATAAATGCTTCCCTTGAAAGAAGCACAAGCGAAACGATACCTAGATCCGGCTGGGAAACTACAATGTTTCTTAGGTTAGATTGGCAATAAGTACTTCAACCACTTTCTCCACTAAGTAAGCTTGCCCCATGAGCTTTTCATTCCTCTTTCGTCCTTTCCGGTTACCCGGAATCAGTACCAAGTTAAGTTGACCTGGAATCGGTGTACCAGGTAAAGCCAATTTCAAGTTAAGCTTTAAGAAAAAGACGTTTCACTTTTTTTTGATGGAAAATGAAGACTGATTATCTCCTTGGCAAAGGGAATCCCCTTTCTCTAATAATTAAGAAGGGTTCCAAACCTATCTTACTAATAATAAGAAAGGGGCTGCTAGTTGTAGCGCGCTAGCGCCCCTATAGAGTAAGGCTCTTCTTCTGCGAGACTCCATCAAAATCCGCAACTCGTTGGTTGGTGTTCAATTCTTTTTATTGAGACTATGCCTTCAATTCCATTCTTCGTTTCCCTAGTCGCAGTATTCTTGCTCAACCCAACATGCATTTTATAGTGCCGTGCCGGGCCGATAGGCGCGCCGCAGTCACGCATTCGAGCAAGATTGCCTTTCTTCGCTATGTAAATAGAGGGCCGGAATAAGTGCCAGACCCTCAACATTTGATCTGCCGCTGTTAGAACACCACAATATTCGTCCTTTTGGGGTTAATGCTCTCAATGGTGAATAGATCATTCGATATCCTTTTACTTATGAGAGGACGGAATGGAAGAAAAGTAATGAAACCCGCGATGGCTACTGAATAACCTCCTTTGACTTTCTCAATAATAAAGCCTTTGACCTTTGTATTCGTTCGCCAAATCTTGTTCAGTTCCATCCAAGCTCGGTTTTGTCTGAATCTTCGTGGAAGAAGAAGAAGCGGTTCACCAGCCACTACATCTGTGGATCCCACCAAATCATTAAACCTGGCGGCTGCTCGCTCTTTGATCAGTGATTCACCGGCCACTACATCGATGAAGAATCTCTCCAAAATCTGCTTTTTGATCAGTGATTCACCGGCCACTACATCTGTGGATCCCACCGTATTCTCAAACCTGGTGGCTCGGTTGATTGGCACTCCTGTAGGCTCATCTTGCATACAAATTCTGGGGGTCCCAGGTCCTGCATCCACCAAGAACATTTCTTCCCTTAAGCGTAAAACTTCAGATTGTAAGGCATTTCCGCTACATAAGAAAACACTGGAATTAGATCTTGGAAATGATCGACTCAAATAGATGCTCATCATAAGCTTTTTTTTGCCTCCTCTTCCTATTGATCAGAAGCATCCAGCAGCGCCCCCTTTACCCTTTATTGATTGGCGCTTAGCTCGGTCTTGCTCCTCCTCGGCCCACTTTTCTCTTTCTAGCTCCTCGACCCAGCGGAGGGCCAATAGGGTATTCGCCAGGAGGTTTTCCACCTCACCGCGCTCCTTTTCCCAGGCTGCGAGATCCTCCCTCGATTTAACAGAGGGTGCTCGCGCGATGAGTCTGTCCACCCCGATGGGCTCGAGGTCCTCGAGTAGCCTCCCCGTGGCCTGCCATAGGCTTGGGCGACGGTTGAGGTCCTCCATATTTTCCGGCCTCCAAGAAGAGGATACGGCGGCGTTGTATTATTGTAAGTTCTCTGTTCCGAACATTGAACGATTACATGGTGTTAAGCAATTGAGATCGACCTTTCTCATGCAATTGAATGCTCCAAGCGATCAGTCCATGACTTCCTTTGTTGGCTCCTACTCTACCAGACGGTGACCGGCTCAATAGAGCACCTTTGGGCGCTGGCTTTTCGAAACCAAGTTAGGGAATCAGTGACCAACAGCTTGAGAAAGCATTCAAAAAAGTTGCATCTCTTACGATAAACACTGAATTTGATTAGCCCCTGCAGGAATTGAACCTACAAACAAGGCTTTTCCTTGTGTTACCTAACTAAAGAGCTCCCAAGGCCACCTGATTCGGAGTAGAACACTCCTATTTAAACTTCGATTCCACCCACTGATCCAGCTAAGGCCCGCAACCAAAGAGGATAAAAGGCCTTGCACCGGTAATGCTACCACACAGGTTTTGAGGCGAGTTTCGAAATCTTTGATGAGTGTAGCAGCTTCACAAGTCCCTTCGGCTTGGAGCTGGAGTCATTGATCTGTTTGGCGAGTTTGCCTATAGATGTATACAATAAAAGGCCTGCAAGTTCTGAGAGTTCTGACTTCGTGTTCTTGACCTACTTGTCTATTAGTCTTGGCGGGAAGACTCCAATCAGTGGGAGCGCTCATCTCGCATTCTCCGATGAAGGATAACGATTCGCTCGTCAAGCTGAGTGGCTGGGTTACGAGTTTGGGTTTTTAGGCGAGGAAGAAAGGCCAATACTAGCCAATTCTGAGTTCCTTTTGACTCAAGAAGGTTTCGCAGGGACATCCAATAAAGTACACGTCCGCTTGGTAAGGTACAGAGTGAATTTCGTATTGATGACCCTCCCGGCCTAGTTGAGAAAAGTGGAATCCATCTTTAGCCTGCCCGAAGCGCCTTTGCTGCTGCCGCTGACGCTGTCGCTACGACTGAGCCAGTTCGTTTGCTTGGAGGGAAGTTCTGATCCTTTGTTTGTTCGAAGAGACAATGAGGATGAATCCGAAAGGTTGCTTTCTTACACATATGTACCCGAGAGCGGGCCCAAACGAGAAAAGAATATTCCAAGAAAAAGTTGTACAAGAAAAAAAGTAATCGAATGTGCTGATTCCGGATTTTTCGGATCTATTTCCAAAAAGGAAGGGAAAAAGACAAGAGGTCTTCTCTTCGCATCAGAGAGTTGAGTTAGGCGGGCACAGTTGAGAATGGAACTAGTGGATATCAACAAAAAGGAGGCGTAGGTTTCGCATCGATGTGCTCGAGAAGTGCGGTAGGAGCAGTGCCCTTGTAGAGTCGACAGCACAGTTCCAGTGCCAGCCGAGTTGGTTAAGCTGGGTTACAGGTCTCATGCTTCGAGTTGAGGCAGTCCAGAGACAAGAACGATTTGGTTCCAGAGGTCATGCTTTGTCTTTGCCAAGTTGAATAAAGCAGTTTGACTGCACGCAGGTTTGGGTTTTTAGGTGAGTTCCGTGCATCCAATCCATTTGTAGCAGCAGGGGTAAGACCCGGATTAGAGATTAGATAGAAGCACCCCCAACCCCCTTCTTTGTCCTTCCTTCGAGTAGGTCCGCTCACTGGAAAGTTAGGTCAACAGAAAAGTTCCATCCTGCCGTAGAACAGCCGAAAAGCGATGACATTCCTTGTGGCAAGAGTCGACCTCTAGGGTATCGAGGAAGGTTGGAGAGTATAGATTACAGAGTTCATCAGTCCAAGTCTCAGAAGAGAGACTCCTGCGCCATCCATTCTTCCAGTATGAACCAGTTTCAGAGCATACATCGTAGAAGACGGAACTCCTGGATTACCTTCTCAACTACCCTTATCCGGTGGAGTGACCGGTTGAGTTTCGTGATCGACTTTCTTTATTTTGATCGGCTAAATCAGCCTAAAGCAGGGTTCGCATTCCTAGGTCGTCCCCGGGTCGGTGCCATGAGGGTAGCTTTTCCAAGTGTCACGACCAGGGCAAAAAACGTAGAAGTAGAAATTCCGAGTCTACCTCTTTTCGCGGGTTCATTCAGCAGGCCTGTTTGAGAAATGGAATTCGTTGGGCGCGCTAGCTAGGCTACAGATTTAGGTCTTTAGACGGGTGATAGTGAAAGTCCGTGCCTGTTGGTATAGCCAATTCCAAGTCCGGCTTTTGGCCGGGTCCGTCTAGCACCATGGTTTGGTTCCTTTCTTCAAAGCGAATTTGAGTCAGCATGTTTGGCAGTCTGGTTCCAGTTCCTAACCCCCAGCAGTTTCGCGGTTGGATGTGAAATGCTATGGGAGAACCTTTTGGATATAGAAAGTGCCAGATCTCTGTTATCAAGGTGAGGAGCAAAAACAACTCCCTGAAATGAAAGGAGAAAGCTCATCCTGTTGAACTCCTCACAAGATGGCAAAGGACTTCTTCCACTAGAAATTTGAATCAGTTGATGAACACGATCACCGGCGTGATCAGGAAACCTCTCCTTATCAGTTGGCATTCACTAGCCTCGCCGAAAGACTCACTCGCCTTTGGTTTGGTGGAATGCCTGTCTCGCTTTTGGTGGTAGTTCTGTTCATCTTTGCGTCTGCATGCATGGGCATAAAGAGAGCCTGTAATTACGCATATAGCACCAGAAAAGTGGAAAAGAAAAAGTAGGAATAGCATCTGATCGAAAAAGAAAAAGAGAAGTAGTATAAGTAGGACGTCAACTCTGCTCTCCAAAAGTATGGTTTACTTTGGAAGATTGACGATCGGATCGCCTCCCTTGGTTTGGACTATACAGTTCCTGTATTAGTTCCTCACTTTTCGGGTTATTTGGGCGGACTCCTTCTCGGATGCAGTGGTCGCGACGGTGTCATGTTCTGTACAATCATAATCGCCTATTAAAGAACCAGGGCAAAAGCACCAGTGGCTGTGGTCTATAAGTGAAAGAAATAAGTGAAGGTCGCCGTTGTTGCCAAGCAATGGTATTCTCTTGATCTTGATGTTGAAGTACTGAACCCTAACTTACGAAGAAACACATTCAGCTTAGACATTTTCCTCGCAAGTTAATAACTCTGCTGATGAAGCTGCTCTGCTAACAGATCACCTGCCTTCCGGTGCCCACCACATCCCTTGGCAAAGTGACATCCCGTATCGGAACAATCGGCGAGGAGGAATACAGAGTAAGAAAATGATGGACCCATTCTCTAACATACCACCGAGCACATTCATGCTGCTTATCATAGACCGAGCCTTTATTGCAGCTGGGACTAAGGAATCCGCTGCTTTTCTTTTGGTACCAACTATGACTATAGTGAGTGTGCTTTCTCCGACTTGCAGCATCAACAAGAGCGGGCTTATGATAGAAAACGAGCAGGTAATATTTGTAGTATATCTGTTTTTAGAAAGAAGGAGCAAGCTCCGGTCGGAGTCAAGTCAAGCCCCTGTCTGTATAGTGGGCCTTTAGCTCTCGCCCCTCAACCTTAGTAGGGCACGGCGAGTGTTGCAGCTTGCTTCAAAAGGTGAGCGAGCAGATAAGCGAGCCTGAGGTCAGAGGCGAGCTACGTGAGGTGAGCGTAAGGTAGCCTAACCTCTCCTTTTTTCGATTCAGTGACTCAGCGATAGCGCCTGTTTATTGGGGTGTTGGCCTACCAAGCACTTGCCCGCTGCTCCTGTGGCTTTTGACTTATTAGTGATTTTGTCCTGCTTCGAACACTCTCCGCACCTGAGAATCTTCCGTACCTGTCTCTGAGAATAGCACCGGACTGAGCACGATAGAAAAAGGGTTATAGGTTTGAGCGTGCGCTTTAAATACCCCTTCCTCTAGCTCTTTCAAAAGGGATTAGAACGTGGACTGACTACTACAAGAAAGAGGGGTACTTACGAACCAAGGTAACTCTATCACCTGACTCATTTGCTTTTCAAGTTTACTTCGAATCCTTACTTTTCACTTCTTACTTCTAATTCCATTCTGCCTCTTCCTTGCCCGCCTCAGAATATTCCTTCCGGTGGGACGAAGTCGCATTGATTGAATCGGTTCTGGTCTTCGCTGAAAAAGTGAGGCTTTACTTGACGAGTAGACCTTAGTTACCCGCTTATTGGGACCTGCAAGAAGCGGAGTTTCTTTGCTTTCTTTCGTCACAGTAGTTGGAAAAATAAAAAGTCAAAGCAGCAGACCAGTAGTCCCATTATCCACCTTTAGAGACATTTTTGAAGAAGGTTCCGTTTAACACATCTTGGCCAAGCAGGAAGAGCAGGAAATAAGTGCTTTGTCGGTTGAAGGTGCTCTCTTCTCTACTCCTAGACATAGGATAGAGGCTCACTCTGAATCCATAGTATCCTCTGCATCTTCTGTCTCGTCTCTTGGTTTCAGGGAGCCTGTGAGCAAGAGTTATCCCCCGAAAGTGGCTTTCTAGGAGGGAAGTGGGCTTCATTCAATGGAATGCTTTGTTGGTTTAGCGGGGTCCGGTTTTTCGGTTTAGTGTGGAGGGAGGCGCTCTTTGTTGACCTTTCAGGATAAATTTTTGAGTGTGAAGCTGGCAATACGTGCTTGAGTCGATGATCAATCCGCCGTTCAATCCTTCTATAGATGGTGATCAGACTTGTTAAGATCTCTTCTATGCTGAGAATAATCTGTGAATCCCCACTTTGATTGACCTTGACCGGTCATTTCTCCTAGCCTCGTAGGCCTCCCAATTCTCAACCCCGACCTACACAAGTGGTTTTATAATCCTGTTTGAAAAGTTCTGTTAGGTTCTTAGTAGCAGTCGGCGACCCTTTCTTCACTTCACATAGCTTTTCGTCTCCTTGATAGCTGGAAGTTCTCCAAAAGTATGAAAAGCTGGAGGACTTTGTACCATCCATTCCGGTGTGGTTGGATTCTGTTCAACAGCCCAAGGACTTGGAGCACACCTTTTGTTATTTCCACTGCTTGAAGTGATTGTTACGACCACGAAGAAACGACGAATCCCAACTACGGATATATAAGAGCCAAAACTGCTAAGGGCGTTCCATCCAGCGTAAGCATCTGGATAATCTGGAATGCGACGTGGCATACCCGAAAGCCCTAAGAAATGCATGGGAAAGAGGGTCAGATTAACCCCGAAAGAAGTGATCCAAAAATGGATTTGACCTAAAGTTTCAGGGTATGTCCGACCAAAGATTTTACCAACCCAATAGTAAAATCCTGCAAATAAAGCAAAAACGGCTCCCATAGAAAGTACATAATGGAAATGTGCAACCACATAATAAGTATCATGTAGAGCAATGTCTAGCCCTGAATTTGCCGGGACTATTCCAGTGAGTCCTCCTATGGTGAACAAAAAGATGAACCCTACAGCAAATAACATGGGTGTTTTGTATTGTATCGAACCCCCCCACATGGTAGCGATCCAACTAAAGATTTTGATTCCAGTGGGGACAGCTATGATCATGGTAGCTGCGGTGAAGTAGGCACGGGTATCAACGTCTAAGCCCACAGTAAACATATGATGAGCCCAAACAAGAAATCCAAGAACACCTGTACTGATCATGGCATAAACCATGCCTAGATACCCGAAGACCGGTTTTCCCGAAAAAGTCGAAACGATATGACTTATGATACCGGATCCAGGCAGAATGGGAATATACACCTCTGGATGACCGAAGAACCGAAAGAGATGCTGGTATAATATGGGGTCTCCCCCTCCAGCGGGATCAGAAAAGGTTGTATTAAAGTTTCGATCGGTTAATAACATGGTAATTGCCCCTGCCAGTACCGGAAGTGATAATAAAAGTGGGAATGCTGTCACTAGAACGGACCACACAAATAGGGGTGATCTATGCATAGTAATTCCAGGCCCACGCATGTTGGAGATAGTTGTTATAAAATTGATAGAACCTAAAATGGATGAAACGCCAGATAGATGAAGACTAGAAATTGCTAAATCAACAGCTCCTCCAGAATGGCTGGTAATACCACTTAAGGGCGGATAGACCGTCCACCCAGTGCCGCTACCCACTTCTACTAAGGCTGAGCTTAATAGGAGCAAGAGACTTGGTGGCAACAACCAGAATGAAATATTATTTAATCGTGGAAATGCCATGTCAGGTGCACCTATAAGAATCGGAACAGACCAATTACCAGATCCACCTATCATCGCCGGCATAACCATAAAAAATATCATTAAAAAAGCGTGAGCCGTTATTAAAACATTATAAAGTTGATGATTCCCACCAAGAATTTGATCGCCGGGTCGTGCTAATTCCATACGAATCAGTACTGAGAAGCATGTGCCCATCACTCCAGCAATAGCACCAAAGATGAAATATAGAGTCCCTATATCCTTGTGGTTAGTGGAGAACAGCCATCGGACCGGATTTGTCATAAAATTGAGATTTTTTCGTTTCCTTCCTTATCAGAGAGGTGTGCCTGACTGGCGAGTCTGCCGTCTCCACGGCTTTCCCTTTTGCGGGCAGCTCCTCAAGCCTTCGAGTGCCGATCTTCGCTTGGGCCGTCTCGCGAAGATCTTCGATCCGAACCTTCGCATCTACTCTCCCTTAGAGGATGAACCACGCCTTCGATATCGCAAGAATATAGCGATCGAAGGCTCAGCTGCTTCGCGTATTACGAAAGCCGTATTTCCCGAAGGGGGCATGCTGCAAGAGCGTAGGTGAGTGGTAGGCGTAGGAGGCGTGCCCGAAGGGCAGCGGCAGCTGTGTGGTTCCAGGTGCCGTCGCTAGATTGAGATCTGCAGGGTGGCGGGGACTTCGACTGCCTTGTATCGGGTGAAGAGAAGGGGGTGGTAGGCTTAGTAGGGCTCGAACCTACAATATAACCGTTATGAGCGGTACGTTTCAACCAATTAAACTATAAGCCCCTACGGATCTCTACATGCAATTCGCTCACTTCGGGAAGAGCGGACGGGGGCCTTTGCTCTATCCGCTTCTTCCTCTTCCCAGGAATGAACAATTGGAAAAAAAAAAATGTCTTCTCTATCTATATACATTACTATGATATTATAATAAGATTCTAATAATAAGGCAAGCGGCCCTTTCGCGACTCAAACTGCCGGTACGCTTTCCGGCTCGCAACGACTCAAACGGGCGGTGGCTCTCTATTTTCTTGCAATGCCGGCTGTTCGCCTTTAGTTAGAAGTAGAAGTAGAGGTCTGAACCGCCAAGTTGAGATCAGTAACCGGGGCTTCCAGCGTGGAATTTCACTCGTCTGATTATTCCGTGTTTAGGAGTGGGAGTCTTTTCTAAAGAGTGAAGCTCCTCATTCAAAGAGGGGCGGGTGTTTATCGAGGTTTGCAAAGTCTAAAACTTCAGCATGCATGTTGGATGCACCCAAACCCCGTTAACCAAAAGGCGAATAGTTAGCCGAGGAAGGGCCTGAATAAGCTTTTTTTTTGCCCGATAGGACGGAATCAATCGCAACACAATGGGGGAGGAGCGGGCATAGGGCCTTTGTTGTGTTGGGCCTACAGAGGCGAATAGGATCAGCACGAATAAAGACTTTCAGGCGGGGATATCTCTTTTCTTTTGGGCCTGAGAGAGGATGACAGACAAAGGGGAACTTTTTGAACGTATTATCCTGATCGTAAAAGAGGGCGGGGTAGGAAGAAGGGCACAAAGCGGAATTTGGTTTAGCGGTTTCACTTGCTAGCAGCGTGGAGAGCTTATTCCAATAAGGAGGGAGGAAGCCTGACAGCGGGGCACAGGATAAAGGAGGAGAATAGAAGGCTTGGCATACACACTTTCATTTTGAGACTACATTCGCTTCGCAACAACCAAAAGGGAAAACGATTCGAGCGGAGGTACTACAAAAGAACTCAACCGGATCCTGGTTATGCCACCGCCCCAACTCTTGCTTTTGCCTTGGAATTTCTGTTAGGTAACAAATGTTGGAACGCGTTACACTTAGAGTAGGACTTTTCAATGCTCTTAGAGACCTACCCATTCTAAGCTACATAGATTACTGGCTTCAACCCTAAAACACTTTGCTTCATTACGCGGTTCGAGGAGGGTCAAAATCCTCCCTTCTCTCTTAGCTTTGAAGCTTCACTTCATCCTATGGATTTTGAAAGACTACACCTGAAACCCCCTCCTAAATGAGAGAAGGTTGGTCGTCGATCACGATTGGACGGGATTCTCACTAAGATCTTTTTCTTCGCCCCACTGATATGGCAGGCAGCCTTTCCGATCACTCGGTTCTTCTATCTGTTTTAGACAGATAAAGACCTTCACTCAACCAGGAACCGCAGCAGCCCTCTATGAACTCAGAGCTTCCATCAATAATCAATAAAGACATAGCGTCAGTTTGACGCGGTTCGGTTCAGTCTTTGGTTAACAATGCCAATGCCTTGACCAGATTGAAGCATGGGTTGCGGCATCCAATGAGGCTAATCCAGCAGAGAAGAGAAGAGCGAATTCGACTCACTTTCTTTCATGAATAAAGGAGTAAAGCGTTATGGGAGCACGCGCTTTAAAGCGGGGCGAGAGATATGCAAGCGAACCCGATGCCACGGGGCTGGAGCCTTCGCGTTCATTCTCTGCGTGGTACATAACGTTCTAGCGTAGCGTGCTGTTCGCGTACGTAGCGCGCTCGCTCTTCCTTTGCTGCTTTCGTGTGCGGCGGGCTGTGCTGGCTGAGCAGTTTCTCATTCTGCTCCTGTGGTGTGGACAATTCCACCACTACTGATTGACCCGACTGACTAATCTACAGGAGCGAAGCATCCTTTCCAGCGCCGTTCACGGGGCCGGTGTTTCGAGGCTGGAAGGCTGCTCTAAGCTCAGGAGAAGGAAAGCTTGTCTATCTAGTAGCGCACCCGTAGCTCAAAGGTTGGTAACAGGTTCAGGATTTCGAATAGATGGGCCAGGCGGGAATCCAGCCGTAGCAAGCAAGGAAGATTTCTGTTCCCAAAGCAGAGTTTGTTGATGCAAACAAGAAGAGATGAGTCCTTAGTACACTCCAAGGAAGGAGACTTTAGCTACATATTACTCCCAAAGGAAAGAAGAAGGATCCCAGCTAATTAGTTATTATCCGTCCTTTTTTTCTATAACCATACAGTAGGAGGAAAGAGAGAACTCAAAAGCAAAGAAGCTGGCAGTCTCCTTACTCAACTAAAGTGCAGTAAGGAAGGAAAGCCACAGAATAAAGGAATTTTGCTACTAGAAAGGAAGGAAAGAGCGAGATGGGGGTCGGTCAGTTCAAGAGAAAGGCTAGTGCATGAGCGGAGCATAGTGGAATAGAGTGCAACTACAGGCGAAAAAAACCATTCATTTGCTACAAAGAAAGAACCATTCGCTTATGATCAATCATCGGCTTATCTGCTTTTTGCTTTATTTTTCCTTTCGCGGGGTGAAGTAACTGGTCTTGTGTGGTTTCTGCTGAGTAGTTAAGTCTGCCCAAGGTCTACTAAGAAGCTATAAGGCATCATCTCAATGCAGCCCCCGTCGCCTCTCCGTTCTTCAGTTGGTCTGCCCGTTGCCCAGTGTCCCGATCGAGCTACTGCCAAAAGCAAAAACTCATGGTAGGAGATATTAATCCCTGACAGCTCCCTCTTCTGTGCCGCAACTCTCCGGTAGAATCCAGTTACTTATGAATCTTTCACTTCTTCCCTTAGCAGCAATTAGCCACCAACCCTAGAAATTGAACCCGCCTAAAAGTAGCCTTTGTAACAACAAGGAGGAATCTTCTCATTCGACTGCTTATGCCCGTGTCTCTGAGAACTCTTGATTATGAACTTAACTCGACTTGTTTTAGGCCCGGTAAATGAACCGGGTTTGAGCTGATATCTATGTATTCTTTCCCTTGCTCTAGTACCCACATGAGCCCATGCGTCGGTCAAGGGCGAGAGAGATTCTTATTCAATAGTAAATAACCTCCTCCCCATTCAGGTAAGGAGGAGTTCAGAAGCGGGATAGCATACTCCATTAGATACTCTCCTTTCGGGGCTATTCCTTTTCTTTCTTATTGTTCATGTCGTTTCTGACCCTTGAGGTATCACCAATCCACGTATGAAGAGTCATTTAAGGATCTTGATTCAACTCCATGGAAGAGAACTCTATAGACCCTGCTCCATTCCTCTCAGCAGTGGCCTTATTAGAAAGACCCATTTGTTGTCGCAACTAATGGATTAAAGAGCTTTGCTTACCGGGTTTACGTACTCATTTGCCCCTTTTTTATTGATCCATGTCATTAAAAGCCTTTAGCTAAAAAGTGGAAACATACACTCATATCTATATTATGTTATTCCTACTGCTTGTACGCGGACAATATCATTGAAAAAAGCGACCTATCTAACTCGATGTGCTTTTCGGCCTTGCACCGGGATGAAGATCGCCCCCTGCCATTATTCGCTTTTCTCTTTTCTCCATTAGGTATTGATAGGGAGAGGCCTACAGTCCAGAACAGGGCCAGAAGGGAGAGGAGCAGACAGCAAGCGCCAATATCCATAATGGTTAGAGTGCTACGGACAAAATGATATTCATTATTCGGCAGGAGCAGGGCCGCTAATCCACTTCAGTGAGGGTGATATGCCTGCAAGTAGGAAAGGTGATCCTTTAGGTAGGGCCTGCTTAGCCCATAAAAAGAAAGGAGAGCTTTGCTCCCGGAGGAGCTCGCAACCTATACATGGCGAAGATATTTTAGTTATAGCTGAGGTCTCCGGATCCATCATTAGTAGAAATAGATAGACACGTTCACTCGCTTCTTCCTCGCTCATGCACTTGTTTCTTCTTTTTCCGTTTCTTAACCTATCCTAAGGGCATTCCCGATTAGGTGTATCTTCACAGAGGAATCGGACCAATGATCCAAGCCCCAAGGGGAATCTGAAATCCATTTATTTTGGTGATCGCACCTCTTCCCTCTTTCTTAAAAATGCTCTTGCTCTTAGGCTATCAAATCGAGAGGGGGAGATTATACCATCTTCAAGCGCATTCGCCCTCTGTTTTCTTCAAATTTGGATATTAGCTCGTTATTATTATTAGGCCCTGCTTCATCGATGAAAGCTTCATATACTCTTTAGTTGGGTTGGTAACCTTCTGGTGAACCACTAGGATCAAGTTATCCTCTTAACTATGAGTAGCCCAGGGAAAGGCGATTCTCTGGTCTCTATCATTACATTACTTGTTGACCCGGCCCTTACTCTCTAGAGAGATCGTACCCACATTTACATCTATCGAGCAAAGCCGTTTTGACCGAGCATTTCCATCTCCTTAGGCTTGAACTACTTACTTTCTTTCAACCACTACAATTTGCTTTATAGAAAGCTGCTATCAACATGTGTCTAAACCGCTCTTTTTTGTCTTTCTTAGATCAGCCAGAAAGTACATCTACGAAAGAAGAAGTGAAAGATATGAAACAAAGAGCCCCCCCTTGACTCTGAAGTTGCGATTAGTTGCTTTTAGTGACGTATAGATCTATAAGTGCGTGACAGTCCTTCAAATAGGGGTATTTTACAGCCGTGTGATGAATGTAGATTGGTTGATAAGAAACGATCTAAAGCTCAGCAAATACTACCAGAAAAGCTTTCTTTCTCTTCTAGATTTAGCATACCAAAAATGACAAGCAGCAAGTGGGAGATCATGACAAAGTACCTCACCCGATTCGTGTAGAAAAGACAGAAACTCTCATCGCTCATTCTTAATATGGGAATTAGAAATCAGCTATAGGCCACTTCAAGTAAGTCGTCAATTTGAGACTACAGTCCTAGCCATGTATGAAACACCTAAAGCCAAGCCATTCCGCTATCCGCTGCAAAGATCGTCAAGACGCTCCCTAAAAGGGAGAAAGAAAAGACCCCAGGTCGTACCCTGAAGAAAGGAGGAGATAAAGCAGCAGGCAAAGTTGTCCTGATGACGCAGGGTTCCTATATATCATATACCATCATCTCGTCCAAAGAAGGCATGTCAGCGGGTGAACGTCTAGTTGGGACCCAGGTGAAGATCTAAAGTGCGAGCAGACATCTCTATCTTAGAAAGGCCAAAAGCACTCAAATGTTTGGAATGGGATACCAAGGACTGAAACTTCCCCTTTCTTCCTATTTAGAAAGCTGAAACGCAATTCCTCCAATTGTGAAAGACTCCACAAAAGGGTTTGACCACTCATTCTAGTTGCTATGTACACTGGGGCTAGTACATAAACTCGTGTACGCTTCAAGGGAAGGGGAAAAAAAAAAAAGACCGACGAAACATCAAAGTAGGTACGTAGTGAGCCGGTAGTTTGATCATCAGTCAAATGGATTCATCATAAGACGAGCTAATATATGAAAAACTTTTCTTTTCTAGGAACTATGGTGTACTTGCTTTAAAGCACCTGGAATCGATGGTGTGACTGACTCCTCCCTCCTTAATAGTAGCTTCCAGTCAGAGAGGGTTTCATTGATCATCTTCGTCTTTTGCAGGAAGCATGGCTCTCACCCCCTTTCCAAGATCAGATCTTGAACCTACATTCTATGAAATCTCGGGTACCTGTCTATGTTACCATCACTTGGTTGCTTCAGAATGTACTAAATCGTCAATACTTGAAAGCACGGACTTTAGCTCCGCCTTTACTTGAATTCTTTATCTAAATTGTATATTTAGAGCTTACTCGCTGCCCTACTATTGATGCTTCATCTGCCACTCTTCCATAAGCATGTGACTGAATCTTGGAATTCATTTAGAACCAACTGTAAGTTGGGCAAATGGGCCCATAGCAGAGACTGAAGAAGCTCCCTATGACGCACCGGTGTTGTTTCAGAGGAAGCGCTTGATCACACTGATCGCTTCGCTTGTCTTCTTGGTGGAAGGGTTCAGTGAAATGAATGAGCGAGAGCTTTTTAGGAAAGAGGCGGAACCGTGACAGCAAAGGGAAAACGAGATATTGATTCAGTCGGAGGTAAACTTTCGATGAGCGGAAGTAGATGCACAATGAGATTCACCCTGGATTGACTGTGTTAGTGCTCTATATCTGATATCATCAGATCTGTCTGTCTCCTATTGTTAGGAGAAATCCCTTCCTTCCTGATCAACCCGAAAGAAAATAGGATAAAGCCGAGCATCGATAGTTATGAGGAAAAGAAAAGTAGCTATTAAGAGTGTACCCATGGTCGATCAGAGAAGCGAATCTGGAGTCGCAAGAAGCCCGGAGATGAACAGACCCGCGGTGGAGAAAGAACTCAAGCTTAAGTCCAGGCCAGAGAAGAGAGATTGAAACCTAAGATTATTCACACCAGGCTTCCCCTTTCCACGAGTTGGGGCGTATGAATAGCTATAGTTAGAAACAAACCGGATTTGATCTTTAATAAACATTTGCTTGCGGCGAACTTTCGTGTGTCGTATTGCAGTTGTGCGTGGAGAGCCTTGGTTGGGCGAATTGGCCGATGGTTTCTATTTGGACTACTTAAAAAGGATGGAATTCATGGCTGTTTGAAAGGTACAAAGAAGAAGCAAAGGAAAGCTTTACATTGAACCAGAGGCCTCCGACTCAAGCATTGGATTAGCTTCAGGCATTTCAGGATCAAACACCTTATTCTTTCAAGCAAGCGTTCAAGCGGGTTATAAGTACAGGGATTTCATTTCCGGGTTACGTCAAGTTAGGTCTTTTTCCACTCCTTTTCTTCTATAATTGTGTTGACTTTGGCATAGACCGGGATAGCTGCATCATAACAGATTCTACTACTATACTTCTGAACAATGGGACCTAACGGATGCCAGTTGTCGAACCAAAGAAAAGTACCTTCCCGGACCGGATGAAAGGTCTCATAGTGTCCCTCAAGTTCAGCAATTTCCTCCAACTCCAGGAGGAACAGTCATTGGGAACGGGGATGCCCCACGCACTCCTACCTTTTAAGAGGTAACTATGAATTCAGGAAGCCCAGATGGTATGTGAAGTTAGAGGCAATGTTCCACAAATGTCTGGTAATAGCTGCCTTATTCCAATCATGAACTCTCTTGAGGCCAAGAAAGACCCCCTTCCCCTTTCGGGGGGTAGACTACGTCCCAAGCCACCTTGGCAGCCTTAGAGATCCCAACTGCACCATGCCAGAGGAAAGATCTGAGGATCTGGTCAATAACCTTGCACACTTCCTTCGGCAAAACGAAAATGCTACTCCAGTAAACAGTAGCCCTGAATACTGAACAACACTGATCTGATGAGCGGAAGTCTACCAGCATCGGAAAGCCGTTTGCTAGTCCAAGATTCCACCCTGGGGAATCTTATCAATGAGAGGCCTACAGTCTCTGGTTGTGAGTCTAGTGGAAATAAGGGGCACTCCAAGATACTTGATGGGCAAGGTCCCTTCTTTTTGAAGCCAAAAAGGTTTTCAACATTGTGCTTAGCATCTTCATCCATCCCAGCACTGAAAAATGAGCTTTTTGTCAGGATTTGCCATCAACCCTGAGAAAGCAGAAAAGGAATCAAAACTTTCTTTAATGACAGAGGCTGATTGGAGATCTACTTGGCAGAATAACAGGAGATCATCAGCAAAACAACGGTGAGCCAAATCCAGCTTAGAACATCTCGGGTGATGAGAGAACCTTCCATTATTAGAAGCTTTGGCAAGGATCCTGGAAAAACTTCCATAGCAAGAACAAACAGATAGGGGGAAAGTGGATCTCCTTGTCTCAGCCCCTTCCCTCCGTAGAAATCGCCTTCAAGCCCCCCATTGATGGAGACCGAGAACTTGGGGGTGGTGATACAAACCGCAATGCACTCAATCAGATAGGCAGGAGGGTCAACAGCTTTCAAAATCCCCATAATAAAATCCCAATGCACTGAGTCCTAGGCTTTCTAAAAAAAAAATCCATTTTGATGGCACACCGAGGCTTCCCTGTCTTCCTGTGGTAGTTTCTAAGGATAAAAAAAAGTTCCTGAGCCAAAAGGACATTCTCTGTAATCTTTCTCCCTTCAACAAAAAAAAGTGGGTGGGACTAATGCTCTTGGGAAGCAAGCCTTTGATCCTATTAGCAATAAACTTGGTAATACACTTATAGATCGTATTGAAGCAGGAAATAGGCTGAAAATATCCCATGACCGTAGGATTAGGCACTTTTTAGGGACCAAAACAATGATAGTGGAGTTAACTTCTCTTAGCTTAGAAGCTTGCCTGAAGCAAAGAAATTATGGCTTCTATTACATCCTGACTCACAATCTCCCAAGCACTTTTGAAGAAGTGGGCAGAATATCCATCAGGGCTCGGGGCCTTGTTACTGTTAAGGGGGAACAACGTTCTTTTCACTTTCTCCGCTTCCACGAGAAGGGAAAAAAGGCATCCGTCCTCCTGGGAAAAGGTGAAATAGAAAATCCCTATAATCTCTGCCACCAACTTTCTTTCCTAAGTGGGGTCACCACCAAGCTGGAAAAAGGAGACAGCCTCTTGACTAACAGCTCTATGGTCTTCTAATTTATCTTCCTCGGCATTGGCATTGTAAACACTTAACAATCTGTTCTTGGACTGCCTAGCTCTCACCACCTTGTGAAAAAAGCCCGTGTTACTATCCCCCCAGCTTCTGCCACTTAATTCTGGACTTCCGTTTGAGGTGGGCCTCTTCTCTTCCATAAGAGTGAAATGGGTAAAAACTTTCAAATTCTCTTTTTCTGCATTTGCTATGTCAGAGTTGGAAGGGTCCTGCAATTGAAGTTACCCGAAATCTAGTAAGGTCCTCTCTAGCTTGGGTAACCTTAGACTTTATGCTATCATAGTGTGTTTGGAATTAAATAAAGATCTCAATTCAGCCTTGAGACGTTTCAGCTTGGTGCACAGCCTGAACATGGGAGTACCCTACACTGCAGTACTCCAAACTTGCTCAACCAAAGGGGTCCCTCGCGGTCGGTCAAATGCATCTCGAAGAAGCATTGAAGTGCCTAATCTGATCTCTGAAAGTGTCCAGTAAGCTATATCTAGCTGCTCCACCCGTCCGCGATGCATGGAAGGATCGGGGTGGCGGATCAGGAACCGGCTGACCAATTCCAAACTGCCGTAACACTCTCTCACCCAGGTACCACTCGACGTGGTCCAGGTATATCAGCTCCACTCGGGCAAGGAAGTACGGATCAGATATAGCTACAGCTGGCCTAGCAGCGTAAGGCCTATCTCCAAAGGGCCTCCAGGTGATCTACATTCACATAGCATCAATCGGTCATCCACGCAAACGAAAAAGGAAATCTCGCAGAAGAACAAGCTTACCTGCTGAGGAGTCAAGGTATTAAACTCCTGTCGGAAAAACTTCCCCTGGTGGTGCATATTGTGGTCCCAGAAGCGGTACGACCACCTCATCCCTCTAGGGACATTCTCTGGTAAACGTGGACGACAGATATCCACGTACTCGTCCACATCCGCAAGTGAGAGTAAGATCATGATCAGTTCAAGGATATGGAAGCTAATCAGTGCACAGCATTATCTGCGAGCAAAAGTACCTGGATGATGTAGTAAAAGCCGTATATGGAGAAATTATGACCTACGCCACCTCACGAGCTAACCGAAAAGATTGTATACGACCCGCTGTACCGTAACAGAAAGATTTTCTGATCTACTTGCTTTCAACCTTCTCTCTGACCGGATCTCCTCTACCGAGCGAATGAGAGTCAATTATGTACTGAGGTACCGGGAAAGTGAGTCAGTGAGTATACGAATCAACGAATGCGAGTCCATCCTTATTCCTTCTCTCATTCTATCTTTAACATCCTTATCCAGAATAGAAGCTTTGCAGAAGTTATCTATCAGTTGACAGAAAGAGCCGTTCGTAGGTCCAAGAGACGAACGGAGGAACTCTTGTAAGAGCTCGTGATCGAGGTTGTCAAAGCATCTCACAAAATCTCCTTTTATTAGCTTTTCCAGCTTACCCCATTTCTGTATTTGACTGAAGAAGGTTATAGGACCACCTCCAGGTCGAAAGCCGTGATATTTATTTACAAATCTGTTATTAAATAGGGCCTTTAATAGGACCGTAAATGCATCCAACTGTATTACATCTTTGGCGTAAGGTTGAGTTATAGGTCTAAAGGCTCCTGGTTTATTAGGTTTCGGGATCCATGATCGGTACATCGGGGAGAAAGTCCCGGAAGACTTTAGATCCGACAGTTCCCTTTCAGACATGAGGGAGCGGTACTTCGGTTTTTCCTCCCACAGAAAAGATACGATCGTAATAGTTCTCAAAATGAGGTCCTCTCTATTGTTGACTCCATAAGTCAGATTTTCCAGGCTATAGTCTTTCATTTTAGTTGTATATCAGAATATGTGATGTACATACAGTGTTAAGCATAATTCCAATAAGCAAGGACGTTACTGTGTAAGCCAAAGCGCGCTTTCCCGCATCTAACCGGTACTCCTCGACATTAATATTTGCCTTCATCGCCTGGTATTCTATCATCACATCGTTGGTTCGAGCTGGGCAACGGAGAAGATTAGGGTTTTCGATCATGGTTTGCTTCATCAGCGCTACTTTAATTGGGCTAAGAGCTGCAGTGGGATCCACCGTGATGATGACCTGAGGTATCAATTCCCAAAAAGCAAAGGAGCCAAGAATGAGTGAGATACTCAACATTAGATCAAGGTGACTTCTCTTCTGTAGGGCTGTTGCATGAGGGACGACACCCAGTACGGGAACAGATCGGCCAGTCCTCGGTCCGGTATTGGCCGAAAGATTCTTTTTTTTTGGACGAAGGTTAGGATGAATAGCAGCGAGGAGGCTTCCGGGCGGCTTGAAGAGCATTACTCGCCAGTATAGGGCTCCTTTCTAAAGGTTGTTCAGGCATTCGCAAAGGCATTTCTTTTCCTTTATCTCTAGAAAATAGAATCGACTTTAGCCCTACTTTCTGGGAATCTAATTGGATCTTGGAAGACATTTGTCATTTTAATCGCTCAAGTCGTTCTGCTTTAAGCGACGACGGGGAGCTTTTGAGAACAGGTTTCACTGTACTAGTGGGAGAGGGAAGCTCGTTCCCCTTCTCCTTTTTGTTAACCGAAAGTGCCTTTTGACAGTTCGAAAGAATTTTGTTCATGGGGTTTTTTGCTTATGTCCGCTCTGCTCTTCTCCGAGTTAAGCTGAGAGGATACTTTTTGGACGGGTACTGGTGGGTTTTCCCAACCAAGAAAAACAAGGGAGTCCGGTTTGGGCATAGGGGGGTAAACGCCAGAGGGCGCGCCTACCTATAAGTGAATTTTTCCCTGAGGTGGGGGTGCCTCAACTCAAATCACAGAATCACGATTTGGATTCGAACCAATCAAGCTACATGCCCTTTAGTAGATCGTGAGTGGGTCTGTCGTCCTCCTCATTATAGTCCTCCTAAAATCAAGAGCATTTCGTCGGAATACATCCTGTCTTTTCACCTTAGTAGTCCTATGCATAGTAAGTACTATAGCCCCAATCATGGCTACTAATAAAATAAGACTAGGAACCAAAAACCAGACGGAATAGTAGGTATAAAGTAAATTGCCCAATGTTTCCAAATTAGTCCAACTTCGTACCTTTCCGGCATAAACCGTATATCTCAGAGAGGTCGTATTTCTTTGGGTTGGTAGTAATGGAATGGTTTCATTATCTAAAATGAAGAACATTTCCCACCAAAGGATCAGTCCAATAATACCACTCACTGGTAAATAGCGCAATACTTCTTCGTGAATCTCCGCTATTTGAATATGGAACATCATAACAACGAAAAGGAATGAAACGGCTATAGCTCCTATATGAACTACTGGGAAGATCATAGCGAAGAAGTCGAGACCTAACAAAAGAAGTAAACCTGAAGTGTCGCGAAAGACTGGAATGGGAAACAAAACGGAATGTACCGGATTTTTAGCACGTGCAACCATCAAACCAGAGACCAAAGCAGGGCTCGACAAAACAGAAAGTATCATGGTACGTCGTCCTTCCCTGAAATGGAACTTTCATGCTGGAGCAAGAACTAGCATGAAAGTCGATCTATTACGACCAGCGCGGTTGTTCGTATTTCATTTTCTTCTTCCAAGCCTTAGAAAGCACTCACTGAGTTACTTACGGAAAATAAAATCTCTTTCGACGCCGAGAATTTTTTATGTGTCCAGGTCGATCAGAGGTTCGGCTTGCTTCTCCCCCACCTTTTAGCGTTCTGGGCCCCTGAAAAAAGAAAATAAAGAAACCCGAAAAAAAAAGAAAGAAGAGAAATTGGGCCATGTTTCCCGGGAGAGGCCGCCTTCTCTCAGGCCAGCAGTCTTCTACTTCTAGTCGACTGCTCTATGACGGGCTTCCCTGTTTCCTGGGCTCTACTCGCTCGTCTACGCTCCGACCCTAATAATTTAAAAACGATGTTTCCTTGCCGATTTAAAACTTGTCGTAAAAAAAAAGGCAATCAATCAGAATCAAGAAAAAAAAAATGGAAATAGTGAATCAAGATCTAGATAGATCCCTATCTTTATCTCTACCCACGGAGATACCGGATAGAAATCCATCTATGAATCGATCTAGACTATCCTCTATCCGGATAGATATGTCCCTATGAGCGACTACGCCGATCTTTATATGTTTTGGCCACGTCCGTTTCCGCTCCGAAGAAGAAGGTTTAGATCTTTCAATCTTATGTCGTGAGGGATGTGACCTATGTTAGGTCCATAAGATACCACAGCTTTTGGTGTTCTATGATTCACCTCCGAATAATGAGTAGGTAGTTCAATCCTTTTGATTCTTCTCTTCATAGTAAACTGATGGGGGGATGCGGAGCAATAGGTCGAATTACTATATAAAGAAGAGTTGTAAACTATAGGACTTCTTGTTCGAGTAGGAAGATTTCGGTTTTTCTCGTTCCTTCTCTTCGATAAGAATAGGGATTTGAAATGATACAAATTCCTCTTCATTCTGTTGTGCTCAGCGAAGGAACTGCCTAAGCATACTTTTTCGGATCCAAACTTCTTTGTTCTTTCTAAATCTTCTTCTTGCATAGAAGAACGCAACTGTTGCAAAAACCGGGATTTTAGTAGTAGGCGGCATCCCCTCTTAGTTTTGAGTAGGTGGAACCATTCTGTTTTGGTTCTTCTCCACATTCTTACCGGGTGATCCAGGAATTTTCCTATTATTTTTTCAACTGATATTTCGATATAGAAAGATCTCCTTATTTCTTCACCGCGGATTCTCGCGTCATTTTCTTGAAAAGATATTAGATCACCGTGGGATACTTTCAAATAAGTAATGCTTACCATTCCATTATTCACACAAACCCTTCGATGACTTATCGGCTGCCTTGCTTGAGGAATAGTTTCACAAAAATGGAGACGAACCGGAATAACGTCCGATCTTGTTTCTGGATTGAGTGGAAAAGGGATATATGAAGTTCGTTCTGTTCCTCTGTGCATCTCTGTGATGGGTAAATCCCCATGAAAAAGGGGCAACTTTCGTGTAGTTTGTGATTGGATGTAACTGTTAAGATTTTCTCTCGGATAAATCTTTCTCTTAATAGATCTCTTCTTGTTCCTCAATCTTCGGAGAATGCGGCGTTGTATTATTGTAAGTTCTCTGTGCCGAACATTTCCTGAAAGTAGACGACAAGTTTTAAATCTTAATGCGGGCACGGCCTATCTTGTTGAAAAAGTCTTTTTCGCCACATCGCGTATAACGGGAATCGAACCCCCTCTGCTGCTGGCGGGCGGATGGAGAATGTTCTACTTCGATCCAGCTACTTGTTAGGAGTAGGTTTTGGCTTGCCCCTTTCTTATTATTAGTAAGATAGGTTTGTTTGGAACCCTTTCTTTCCCCTTTCTCTAAGAAAAAGGTAAGCTTCAAAAGCTCCTTCCGGTGCGCAGGGGCGCACTTCCGTTTTCCCCTTACAAGGGGGTGTAATGAATAGAGATCTCCCGCCAGCAGTCTTCTCTTCCTATCACTTCACTTCGTTCGAGAGATCTGATCTCATCGGACCTCACCAGGCCGGGGTCGAAGGGGAAGGAAGGGATGGGTAGTCCGGGAACAGCAACGGGAGAGGGCTCGTAGCCCCCCCCCTCCCCCTCTTCCCCACGCCTATTTGTTCCCCCGGCCCCGGAGAGATGCGTCACTCTTTTTTTTTTTTAATAAAAAGATGAATAGATAGGGCCATGATACATTCCGGAATATTGTAAAGGTAAATAAAGTCTTTTCGTCCCCTTTGCCTGCCTGAGGACCTATGTGAATGTTTTGGAATGGGGATGTTCGCCTTTTGTAACAAGTAGACCCACGATACGGACTAATAGATGTTCCTATTCTTACCCGAAAGTAAGATCTATTCATAGTTGGTCAGTCCCCCACGGCACGGCTTCTCGCTTTTCATGAATGTGTCTCCCCCTCTGCTTATGTGAGTTTGACCCGCCTTTGACTCTGCTTGCTTCTGACTCCCTATGAGCCGTTTTACAACCTTTCTTTTTCGGAGGGTCGGCGGGACATGGGAGCCTCAGCTCATGCACCGGTTTACCGAAATCACCTCCGCTATCCCACTTCCTTCTATTCAAAAAAAAAAGGCGAGAGGCCCTTAAAAGGCCCTAAGAGGGCTCTTCTTTATATATTACATAAGCTCTAAAGTAGGTAGCCCCGAAAGCCGAACTCAGCTACTTGTTAGGAGTAGGTTTTGGCTTGCCCCTTTCTTATTATTAGTAAGATAGGTTTGTTTGGAACCCTTTCTATGTTATTAGTAAAGGGCTTTTCTCGCTTGTTGCTTTCTTCGCATGCTTGAGCGCATTAATAGAATACATATATCAAATTTCCTTGAGTTTTCAATAACTAAAGCGCTAACGAGAAAGAAAACGGATGCGCTAACACGCAGCTCAATCCCTTTCTTTTATAGTAAGGGGCCTTTTCTTGCAGGATGCCGGGTGCGCAGGAACGCCCAACCTATACAAGGGGTTTCCGCCTTCATTTGGTCGTGCTGCTATGATGTAACGTGCAGTCGTCCCGAGGCAGCAGGATGTATGGTATAGGGCCCCCTATTTTCTCTCCCTTAAAGTCCTTTATAGATTTCGAGTCGGGAATAGAGCTGTGGCTTATTCGGCGCTATATCACAATTCATTCATTCTCGGGCATAGCTGTTCACGAAGCGTGGCATGGGACATCCGTCGGCGGTGGGAGTCTTACATCCGAGCGAAAGGTCAGACCAATCCCATTCATCCTGGTCCGATCCGAACGGATCTTGTTGAATGAATTGATCCATTGTTGTATGCCCTACTTCTTAGTTTAGTGAATTTTTTCCTACTCGGACCCGCCCTTTGACTACTCCTGAGATATAGTGGAAACATTTTGTTATGGTGGAGAGTGGGGAGTGAAAACACCAATGCAGCAGAGAACGACCGCATGAACCGGAATCCACTTATATTAAGACAGACGACCGAGAAAGAAAGGCTTCACGTTCTCCAAGTGGTTGATCTTAGCGTGCTAGCCGCAGCTTCATTTCGTATAGTGATAACGCTTTCTCTTTCTTAGCGCTCCGCCCCCCCCCCCTTGTATAGTAAGGGGAACTCTGGTTGCGCGGCTTTCTCTTATAGGGGTCCATTTTCTCTGACTTGACTCAGCTTGACCTACTTGACTCAGCGGTTAGAGTATCGCTTTCATACGGCGAGAGTCATTGGTTCAAATCCAATAGTAGGTAAAACCGGCCGAAACCCCTGCTTTTGCCAGCATGACAGCAAGCACGGACTGGCAGCAAGGAGTCAACTGAATGACCAAAGCATCGGTTGCTTCCACTTGTGGCCTTCTTCGACCGCCTTGACACCTTAATCTCAAGGAGAACCTCCCCCTCTCTTCTTCTCTTCATGTATGTGGGCTGCCTGCCCGCCCCGAATAGACGAACAGGAACAAGCTGAAGAAAGGCGCGAGAGAGAGAGTTGATACTCAACTCACCTCCCCTCTTCCTTCCACAATTAGGTGAAGACCAGGGGGGCCGGAAACCCAAACGGGAAACCTTTCACCGCGCCACACGATTCTTTCGCGAAGCGCTCTCTCAGACGTTTCCATTCCTGCCCCCGCAAGCAAAGAGGTTTCAAGATACCAATACCAGGCGACCAAGTGAAAGTGAACAGCCCCGAGCAAATCTTCTAGAGAGCGTACCCTTTCTCTCTTCTAAGAAAAACTCTAAATCTAAATATAAAAAGAAAAAGAAAAAGAATCCCATTTTTTTGGATTCTAGGGACCTCCGACCAATGAGGTGATGACACATGCATGCGTGCACATGAACTTCTAAAAAGTGGGAAAAAACCTGGGTGGCACTATGTAACTCAATCCATTATAGGGCTATTGGTTTTTTTTTTAGAATAGGCTCTGAGATAGAGGAGACTTTAAGGAGATTTTGTCGAGATAAGGACTTGAAAAAGTCGAGTAGTCGCAGAAGTAAGGTCTCAGACTCGCAGAAGACAAGTGAAAAGTATCTCGAGTTTTCGCCGCTTTGAAACAATAAGTCTCATAATTTCGCAAAAATGCAGCGCTTCTCGGAAGGTTCCGCCAGAAAGAGTTTGGGATTAAATCGTTTGGTCTTTGGAAGTTCCCTGATTGGTTTGAGAACCTGATTGAAGAAGACCAGATTTTTGGAATACACGTAGATCTGCAGATCCAGTGTTTGAAGTTATTAGAGTATGTATCGATTTAGGGATTCCACAGTTCAGACAGAGACGTTGTTGAGTATGTGGCTTTACTCCAAGGTGACTCAAGTCTCGATTGAGCAGTCATTTTTCATAGTCACGGGTCCTGCTTTAGCACCGTTTCACATTTTCAACTGTAGAGGGCAGTTTATGACCTTCCAATTTTCCAGTGAAACCGGGGACCGAAAGGTCGTGAGAGATAGCAAAAAGATGCATCCATTTCTAGGCTAATTCAGTGTCTTGTGGATGCTATCTATGAGGTAGTTATACACGCCCCTTGGGGGATCTGTTGGGTCTTTTAAAAGGACTCAATCAAAGGGCACAAACAAATGAAGGGAAAGCCAGCTTTCTGAGGTTGGGTTTTGAGATGAGAGTAGGATACACACACGTCGAAGAAATCCGTTGTCTAGAGATAGTGGAGTGATCTCAAAGAGTTTTCTATTTTCATATTTATATATATAGTTTTTCGAATCAAATCAAACTATATGTCTTTCTCATTTGCTGCCACTCAACAACAGCAGGTCTCAGCTCTGCACATTCCTAGAAATCTCTTTTTTCTTTCTTTCAGCTAAAGATTGTTATCATCTGGTATGAGAGCCCAGGTTGTGCGGATATGGTAGCGATACAGTCTTCTGGATCTATGGTTGCTGATATGATTACTGCATTAACGCATACGATTGTCAAGCATCGCAAAATGGAACCTCTAAATGTAGATGGAAGATGAGAATGCAGTTTCTTCTCAAGGATATTTTTTTTTTTCATTCTTGAGAAAAAAAAGAGAAGCCCGCGCTAATGGCTTCTTCAATCAAGTTGATGTTGTTGTAGCCAAACAACAAAAGAAAGCATATGAACAGCATCCATAGTTGTAGAAAGTAAAAAAAAAGTTCTTCGAAGCTGTGCTAATCTAATGGTGGTCAAGGATAAGGTACTAGTTTCAGTGGGAGACATTGAGTCTGCATGAGAAATCTGGGAGACTCCACAGAGAATGTATGAGTCAGTGACAATGGTAAACATGAAGTTTCTTCGGCAACGGTTTTTTCCAAGCAAGATGCAAGAGGGGACGAGCGTGTCTCAGCACTTAGACAAGATGGAGAAGATTTTGAAAGAATTTGTAGCAGTGATAGTAAAAATAACGGATCGTGATCAGTGACCGGAAAGTCTGCTGAAGTCGTTTGAGTCTTTGACAACCCGTGAAACTCCTCCTTTAACTATGGTTGATCTGACCATTTTATTTAGGCGGAAGCTGAAAAGAGATTTGAACAGCAGTCTGAAAAAAAAGACTAATGCTGCGCAAAATAATATGTTTCAAAAGAAGAAAAAGCACAAAGTGAGTGCAGAAGGACCTGCATAGAGTGTTGGTCCTGCAAGAAGAAAGGTCACTTGACTTTTGAGTGCCCATAAAAGAAGGGCAAAGGGAAAAAAAAGCCATGATGATCAGGAAAAGGTAGTGTTGGTCACTACTATGGCCCTGTTTGCCAACATTTCAGATAGTTGGTGGATCGGGTCCTCGCATCATATTTTCTTCCGAAAGGAATAGTTTGAAGAGATATGATTGAAGAACGAGGTTCTTCATATATATATGGATATGGGCAATGGCACTTCGACTGTAATCAGAGGCCGAGGGAATGTTTTATTGCTGTTGGAAAACGGAAAGTCAGAAGAGGTATCAAATGTTGATTTTCTCTTTGTACCTGAAAAGAACCTACTCTCGATGAGAAGAGCCTTTACTTGATATTATATTAGTAAAGCGCTAGCGCGCTACTTCTAGCAGCTTGCTTCAAAGCTTGACTAATAGGGCTTTTTTTATAGATTAAGAGGTGAGTAAGGGGCTGCTTCTTAGCGCTCCAGGAAATGAGATTCCGACCAAGAACAAAAGCCCGAGGTAGAGCGTCGGTCGTCGGGGCAGCCTGCCTTTTTTTTTTTATAGGAGTAGGGGCGGATAGCTTGGCACCTGGAGATATAGGCGTAGCGCAGGGCAGGATGGACGAGATAAGAATTCAAGAGTATACTTTGTTTGGGTTAGGCGAAGTCCAGAGGTGGAGCGAGATACCTCCATGTCGAGAAAGTAATGCAGCGGATGAAAGAGACAAATTGGTTGCCAAGCTCCTTGATGAAAGAAAATAAAAGAGAAGAATCATTCCCGGTGAGAATGTTGTCGTCAACGTATAAAAGAAGGATGAGGCAACGACCATGACGTCGACGAACAAACATGGAAGAATCCGCACGGCTACAGTGGAACCCTTTATCAAAAATGAAGCAGTGAGAAACGAGCTAAATTTCTGAAAGCGGGCCCCCTTCTTAGCTCTTGGTGCCTGCTTTAGCTTGTCGGAGGCCTAACGTAAATCGCTTTCTTGAGCTTGCATACCAAGTTAGGATTCCTAGGAGAAGAGAAGCCTGGAGTTGGAGGAGGCTGAATAGAAACTTATTCTTGCGGATCCCCCCTTCCCTTATGTTGTTGAAAGGCATTCTTCACGCCAAGTGAAAATAAGGGCTACCTTTTTTTTTATGGCAGCCAAGGCAAGAATGCCACGAATGGTGGTCATTTTAGCAACCTGGGGCAAATGTTTCCCCTATCTTTAAAGGGGCTCGACCCAATATTCTTGAAGGAATCCTTTAGCTACTAATCTAGCTTTGTATCTCTCTACCGAGCCATCTGCTTTATGCTTGATCTTGTAAATCCACTTGCAGCCAATGGCTTGTTTCCCTGCAGGCAATGCAATGAGAAAAAGTCTTTTTCTTTTTTTCCTGGGCATTGATTTCTTCCTGCATAGCATCTCTCCAGCAAGAATGATTGAAGGCTTCAGCAAATGATTCAGGTTCATGAGAAGATTGAACTGACATGAGGTAAGCTCGATGTTTTGGGGCATAAGATAAGACAAAAATCCTTCAACAGGATAAGAAACTTGAGAGGATCGACGAACCGGATCCAGAATCTGAGGAAGCGACTGGAAGGGAAGCAACTGGGCTAGACTTCTGATCTTCTGGAGTAGTCTTAGCCTGGGAAACATAATGTAATCGCCGCCGAGAATAAACATGCTGTGCCGGGTGACTGGAATCCTCTGAGGTCACCTGAACAGGCTGACAATCGGCAGAAGATGCTGGCCTGAAGAGTGGGGCTGATCCGTAACATCAACTGCAGAAGAATGAGGTTCGAGTTGATGAACAGGAGAAGGCCGCAATACATCTCCATCACCATTCTCGCCCGGGGCTGATTAATTAGGTTAAGGAAAATATGAGGCGACCTCATTAAAGAGAACATTCAAGGATACATCGAGTCTCTTCTCTTGGATTTCACGTCATAGCATCTATACCCGGACGGAGCATATCCAAGAAAGACACAAGTGGTTGCCTTGGGGACAATTTATCTCTTAACTGCGCAGGAATATGAACAAAACACGTGCATCCAAACACTCGCAAATGCCTATATAGGATGGTGCAGCCCCAGTAAGAAGTTCGTGAGGTGCCGCTGCAGCTTATTCCCTCTCTCTTCCCCCCAAAAGGAGAGAGATGTCCCGTCCCTTCTTTATGCACATCCATATACATAGCCAGACACAAAGGTGTAAAATCCGGTCAAAATCTGCGGTTCTTTAAGTTCATTCACTGTAGGTTCTCTTACTTGCTCTAGTGGCTGGCAAACGCCAACCGAGAGGGGAGAGGCTCAGGAATCGACTGGTTCCGAGCGGGCTCGTGGAGCTGCTGCTTGGATTATCGTAGAATAAGAGGAGCCGTCTTAGGAAATGACTTAACTTAAAAGACAGATGCCGCCGCAGCGAGGCGAGGGAGTAACTTGTCTGGTCTTGCGGTGCACTCACTCCCGTTACGAGAATGAAATGACGCCCCAGCTCGACTCGAGACCAAGACTCCTTACAACTCGCACCAATAGCGGCACTGAGCGGCCGGAGATTGATTGAAAGGGCAGCCCAGCCGGCCCGGCCCTTTAGTGATTGTGATCAAGAGCACACACTGGACCTGACCCACTAATCATCATCTCATCTGGCGCGAAGCAAAAAGAGGGGCCCCCCCTTCCTTCCCAGAACCTGCCGCCCCTCCCCCCCTAGACGCCTACCTACTCGTGCTCGTAGCTCGATCGGAGGTCAAGAGTGTGGTCCGGCGGAAAAACAGAAGTCGTCCGTATCAAGCGATACGTGAATTGCTCAGTAGTGCTTCGCCACTACCGTAGCTGGCGGAAATAGCTTAATGGTAGAGCATAGCCTTGCCAAGGCTGAGGTTGAGGGTTCAAGTCCCTCCTTCCGCTCCTGGCTTCGTCGTTTAGCGGTAACGAGTGGAGTGCATAAGCCCCTTTAGAGCTTTAGAGATAGGGGCGGATCGAAGGTTTGTCCATTGGGATTGGGCATGGACGAGCCTCGACTGGGCCAGCATTGATGAAAAAATGACAAAATAAAAACTTATCCCATCGCATCATTAACCGGTGTAGGATTAAAGATCAGGTCCAGGATTCGAGTCAAATCGACCTTCCGGCAAGGAATTCAATCAAATGTTCGTTGTTCAATATCTCGGCAGCTCAAGGAGTTGGACTAGCAGCTCCTCCGACCCGGAGTGGATTCTAGGGGAAGGGCAGGGCCTCACCTTGCAGTAGGAAGGTGTTCGTTGCTGGGACGGGTTCAAACTGGACTGAAGGGAGGAGGAATTCAATACTCCGATCTTACTGGGGATTCATCACTGGCTAGGGCTTTCGAATCAAAGCATGGGCATCTGCAACTAAGAGGGAGCAGTAGATCGTCGATTGAAGAGCCAGGTCAGTAAACTTCTATTGATTATTGATTCGACTAGAGAGAGGGACTCCTAGCAACAAACTTGTATGAAGGGGCCCCATGGAGACGCAGGAGATGCAGGAGCCGCCAGCCGGATCGACCAATAAATGATAGGCCAGAGGGATGGGCTCATTCGACGAATTAGTGATCCCTGGCCCTACCTAACAAAGAGATGTCCCTGAAATAGGGGATTGGTTGATCGGAAAGCTCGGGCAGGAGAATCCATTTCTTTTCTTGTATTTATTATTATTCTGATTGATCTGTAGTTCAAGGGCACTCTTCCTAATCCGAGTTTGAGAT
>QANX01002995.1:0-24460 GCA_003254975.1 Ochetophila trinervis | reverse complement strand
AGAATATCTTTCACACTAGATGTAAGGTGAGTGGAAAAATTTGAGATTTGAGTTTTTAATCAATTGAGAGAATTAATTTTCCTATTGCTCCCAGGAGTGTTCTTGCAAGGTCCTGGAATCAATTTCTTCTTCTTGTTGCATTAGGAGTTGAATTATCTTATCAAAGTAGAAATACTTTGTGGCGATTATTCTTCTCTTTCCCTAGCCTTCTAATCCACGTTTTTAGATACAAGTTATCTAAGGGTTTGGTAGGGCGGGTTCTTGTTTTCCAATTATTGTTCAATATTTCTTGTGTGTTTGGGGTTTCGGATTCTTTAATCTTGGGGTTCCGCATCAATTGGTATCATTTTAATCTTGTGTTTGGGGTTCTGATACCAATTGATGCGGAACCCCAAGATTAAAGAATCCGAAACCCCAAACACACAAGAAATATTGAACAATAATTGGAAAACAAGAACCCGCCCTACCAAACCCTTAGATAACTTGTATCTAAAAACGTGGATTAGAAGGCTAGGGAAAGAGAAGAATAATCGCCACAAAATATTTCTACTTTGATAAGATAATTCAACTCCTAATGCAACAAGAAGAAGAAATTGATTCCTCACCATGCAAGAACACTCCTGGGAGCAATAGGAAAATTAATTCTCTCAATTGATTAATAACTCAAATCTGAAATCTGTCTTACAAGCTAGTAACCCCCCCTTTATATAGATATTAGGGTTAGGTTAAGAATCAATCTATACCATAAAGTAATTAGGAAACTAATCCTAAGAAAATTAGGAAAGTAATCCTAAGGAAATTAGGAAGGTAATCCTAAGGCTAAAAACTAACCCTAAATAAAAATAATCTGAAAATAGAAATAATTACAAAACTGCCATTATAATCCGAAAATAGCTAAATTATGAAATTGCCATTCTAAGTTGTTATTGATGCGGAACCCCAAGATTAAAGAATCCGAAACCCCAAACACACAAGAAATATTGAACAATAATTGAAAAACAAGAACCCGCCCTACCAAACTCTTAAATAACTTGTATCTAAAAACGTGGATTAGAAGGCTAGGGAAATAGAAGAATAATCGCCACAAAGTATTTCTACTTTGATAAGATAATTCAACTCCTAATGCAACAAGAAGAAGAAATTGATTCCTTACCTTGCAATAACACTCCTGGGAGCAATAGGAAAATTAATTCTCTCAATTGATTAAAAACTCAAATCTCCCTTACAAAAGAATTGATCCCCCTTTATATAAGGACTAGGGTTAGATCAAGAATCAATCTAAACCATAAAGTAATTAGGAAACTTATCCTAAGAAAATTAGGAAAGTAATCCTAAGGAAATTAGGAAGGTAATCCTAAGGCTAAAAACTAACCCTAAATAAAAATAATCCGAAAATAGAAATAATTACAAAACTGCCATTATAATCCGAAAATAGCTAAATTACGAAATTGCCATTCTAAGTTGTTTATTTTTAAAATGATGTCGTTTCGTCTCCGCAACTCCCGAGCATCATTACGACTTTCATCCCTTGGTTGGACAACATGCTTAAATCATCATTAGGCCTCGGAAAAGTGTTCAAATCATTTGGAAACTTGAATCGATCTTCATCCATAATTCTTTTCACAAATCCAAGCATTCCTTCTTTGATTTTCTTAGCTCGAGAACGCGTCACTGGTCCACTTGGCAACGTAATGTCCTTATCACGAACATCCATGCTAGAAGAGCGCTCGATGCCCGCATCATTCCCCCCCTCCTCAAAAAGATTCGTCCTCGAATCTGCATCCATGTCAAAAGGAGAAAGATCAGCAACATTAAATGATGCGGAAACATTATACTCACCTGGAAGATCAATCTTGTATGCATTGTCATTGATCCTCTCGAGCACTTGAAAAGGTCCATCACCTCTAGCATCTAACTTAGACTTCCTTTTGTTAGGAAACCTTTCCTTCCTCAAATGTACCCAAACCCAATCACTTGGTTCAAATATCACTTGTTTGCGCCCTTTATTAGCCTTTTGCGCAGTTAACTTATTCCTCTTCTCAATCTGTAGTCGGGCCTTCTCGTGTATAGCTTTAATCCTTTAACTGTATTGGATTTGATGCCTTTACCTTTGAGTGAACTTGCTAACTTAGATGGACAAAAGAAGGCTGCGTTCTCGAGTTAAGAAGATCAAAGAGAGAATGCTTCGATATGACTCTATGATGCTCGCATCAAATCCCAAACGATTTAGAAAAATACTTGCACTCACCAATAAAACATCAAATGATTAAATTCATAAAATAAAAATAAAATAAAATTAAAATTAAAATAAATTTCTTTCCTCTAAACCATGGCTCTAAGCCAAACACACAAAATGTCACATACATAAGATGGCTCAATCAAAATCCGACGAACTATACGCATAGGTGAAACTAACCCGCTTAACATCTATAATTAACAACCAATTTCCAAGGTGATACTTAAGCTCTTCTGAGCGAGATCTACAGCCAGGCTCTGATACCAAGTTGACAGGACCCAACCCTACTAGATCCTGCCTGCGTGACTTAATGTTTCCATTAAGCCACACGCAGTCGTTCAAGTCCGATGAGTCACTTTTTCAAACGAAAAAGAACCAATGGGCCGAAAGGTTTTTCTCTACTACCAAAAATTTTATTAGAAATTTCGGCAGCATTTCGGCTGTTTCTAACACTCCCCAAAATGCTAAAAGTCATAACCTGCAGGGAAAAACATTTCTATACAAAATTTATTCTACCAGCACGTCTTTCCCACACAATAAACCACATTTCAGTGCACAACCCAACACTTAAACAAATATATTGTCTAAGTATGGTGTAGCTGGACTCAGTCTAAAACTGAGCTGCCTACATACCCTTTCTACAAGGGATCAAGCTATCTGTAGTTCCGATCGCATATTCACGCTAAATATGCCGCATCTGATACAATTACTATTAGCATTTTGCAACAATTTAACAGAATATTACTTACAGCTTGGCGGCATGATTCCTCGCCTAAGCTAGCAACACCCTACTTGGCGGCATAATCCCTCGCCAAGCAGCTCTTAATCACCAAATCATTTATTCTAGGGAACCATAACACAATATATAAATTCTGCACTGATGCGGGCATCATAGAGTCATATTCTAGCATTGGAACAAAAGATGATGACATCATCTTACCTAGTAAACCAGTGATGCGTTCTCGAGTTAAGAAGATCAAAGGGAGAATGCTTGGATTTGGAAAGAGAATTATGGAGAAAGATCTAAATGACTTGAACACTTTTCCGAGGCCTAATGATCATTTAAGCATGAAATCCAAGCAAGGAATAAAGGTGGTAACGATGCTCGGGAGTTGCGGAGACGAAACGGCATCATTTTAAAAATAAACAACTTAGAATGGCAATTTCGTAATTTAGCTATTTTCGGATTATAATGGCAGTTTTGTAATTATTTCTATTTTCGGATTATTTTTATTTAGGGTTAGTTTTTAGCCTTAGGATTACCTTCCTAATTTCCTTAGGATTACTGATACGGGCATCATAATGCCATATTCTACCATTGGAGCAAAAGATGATGATGCGGGCATCATAGAGCCATATTCTACCATTGGAGCAAAAGATGATGATTTAAGCATGATGTCCAAGCAAATAATGAAGGTGGTAATGCTGTTCGGGAGTTGCAAAGGCGAAACGAAGTAATTTTAGCTATTTTCGGATTACAATGGCACTTTCGTAATTTAGCTATTTTCGGATTATAATGGCAGTTTCGTAATTATTGCTATTTCCAGATTATAATGGCAGTTTTGTAATTATTTCTATTTTCGGATTATATTTATTTAGGGTTAGTTTTTAGCCTTAGGATTACTTTCCTAATTATTTTATGGTCTAGATTGATTCCTAACCTAACCCTAATATCTATATAAAGGGGAGGTTACTAGCTTGTTAAAGACAACTTTGATCATTGATTATATAGAATCTATTCTTGTTTTCAACAAGACTTGTGTGTTCCAAGTGAGGATAGTTCTTCTTCTACTTGTTGCATTTGGGAATTGATCTTCTTATCAAAGGTATTTACTTTGTGGCGAATTTCAATTTCATTCTTTGCCTTCTAATTAGTGTTGCTAGATACAATTGTTATCTAGAGGTGCTATAGGGCGGGTTTTTACCTAGGGTTTGTTCCATATCATCTTGTGTGTTGGGATTACAGTTTCTTTAAGCTTGGGGTTCCGCATCAATTACTTTCCTAATTTTCTTAGGATTACTTTCCTAATTACTTTATGGTTTAGATTGATTCTTGATCTAACCCTAATATCTATATAAAGGGGGGGTTACTAGCTTGTAAGACAGATTTCAGATTTGAGTTTTTAATCAATTGAGAGAATTAATTTTCCTATTGCTCCCAGGAGTGTTCTTGCAAGGTGAGGAATCAATTTCTTCTTCTTGTTGCATTAGGAGTTGAATTATCAAAGTAGAAATACTTTGTGGCGATTATTCTTCTCTTTCCCTAGCCTTCTAATCCACGTTTTTAGATACAAGTTATCTAAGGGTTTGGTAGGGCGGGTTCTTGTTTTCCAATTATTGTTCAATATTTCTTGTGTGTTTGGAGTTTCGGATTCTTTAATCTTGGGGTTCCGCATCACCCAATATGCAAGCCACAAACCAGCAGCCATCATGACCCTGTCCTGTGCATACCCCATGCACATTCGTCTACTGCACGTATCAACTCCTTCCTCCTTTAAGGCTCCTTGTCCGCAAAGGGGAAATCCAGGTAGGAACGAGAGAAGCGATGAGCAGTCTTCCATGTTGCATCATACGGTGCCATGCCACGCCATTGCACCAAAACTTCAGTTGAATGACTCGGTGATCCAGAATGCAACCGGTTGGGGTTGATAGACTGCATCATCAGTGAATGGTGGTAAGGATGTTGAAACTTCTGGCAGTGCCCAAAATGTGTTCGCAAATGACTAACATGAAAAAATCATGAAGTCGTGCTCCCGAGGGTAATTCCAACTGATAGGCAACACTACCAATGCTTTCCAAAATTTTGTAAGGACCATAAAACTGAAGAGACAGTTTTAAAGAGGCCCGAAGCTCAACCAAAGTTTGCCTATAAGGCTGAAGCTTCAAATACACAAGATCACCTACGTCACACACCATATAACGCCGATGGCAATCCACCACCGATTTCATGTGATCATGGGCCTGCAATAAGTGAGAATGCAACGAATGCAGTATTTCATCTCGCTTATGAAGAAAACCATCCACGCCCTCCACCCAAGAAGTGCCTAGAACATAAGAAAGAATTGTTGGAGGATATATACCATACACTGCTTCAAATGCAGTAGTGCCAGTTGAGCTATGGCTCATGGTATTGTAACGGTATTTCAACGACGTGGCTGGTCCTCGGTAAAACACCGTAAATACTACTCCTACGTGCAATTGATGACCTCTATCTGACCATCAGATTGAGGATGATAACTAGAACTCATGCACAGTTTAGTGCCTTGAGGTGAAAAAGAGGCTCCAGAAATTGCTTGTAAAGACTCGATCCCAATCAAAGACAATAAACTTGGTAATACTGTGTAACTAGATAACATGATCAACAAAGACTTGAGCCACCTTCAGTGTCGTATATGGATGAGACAGTGAAATGAAATGGGCATATTTAGAGAGCCAATCTACTACGACAAAAATGATAGTGTGGCTGTGGGATGAACGCAATCCCTCAATGAAATCCATTGAAACATCGGTCCAAATTTGTTCTGGAATTCTTAGTGGCTGAAGCAAACCCGTAAGGGACATGGATTCGATCTTTTTTTTCGACATATAGTGCACCGTCAAATAAAATCTTTAACCGTGGTCCTCATACCTTGCCACCAGAAATTGTTGCGAAGCTGGGATAGGGTCTAGTGATAGCCAATAAGTTAAACTAAGTAAGGAGTGGGTTTTAAAAGTACATTGCCATGGAGAAACCAGACACCATCTCGTTGAACCACATTGGTGGCAGAAGCAAGGTTTTGATAAAAAGGATCGCGGCTGCACTCTTGTTGGAGATGTTTCCACCAATCTGCTTGAGGCTTGGAAATAGCAAGAAAGGAAAGCTCTAAGTGGGAAAGAGAGTCAGCAGCCTTATTCTCGGGTCCCTTTTTGTATTCAATGTGGTAATCGTAGCCCAATAACTTTGGTAACCATCGGGCTTGCACTGGTGTGGTGATCCACTGTTCTAAGAGATATTTGAGACTCCGTTGATCCGTGCAGACTACAAACTTTTTCAACATCAAAGATACATAACAGCCATATTTTTACCAACATCAACCACCCCCAAATTATCTTCTACTTCACTCCACCAAATACAAATTTATAAGCATATATCCAATTTCAATCATAAGCTCTCTTTGATAAATGTGTATAAGGTAGGAAAAATATATTTAGGTATAAAAGGTAAGTCAATGTGGCTTAATGAATAAAAAGGCTCTAATATGCAATCAATTATGCATCCTAAAAATGGCTCCAATAAAGTACTAACGAATAAATATTTCAAAGGTAGGCTAGAAAGGCTCAATCTCAAAACAAAGATGGCCTAAATCATATTCAAAGTAATGCATCTCTCTAGGATTTCGCCTCAAGCAATAATTATTCAAGTTTTAGAGTTCACAAAAAATAATCACTCTAAATTAATGCAAACCTTCTCCAAAATACAATCAAAATCATGCATATTTAATAAAGTACTCAAAATTTTGAAAGTAATAACATGTGAACTTATCTTTAGGCATTAAAGAATACACAAAAACAATTCCATTGCCTAAGAATCAATTTATTAGCAATCATATTCCTATCATAGGCTCATCAAAATATGCTGAAAAACACTAAAAACAAAAAAATTCCAGCAGCAAAATAATTTTTTAAAACTAAACTAAAAACATAAAAATTTAAAAACTAAAGAAGAGAAACTTCAAATAAAGAGAACCACCCCCAAATTAGGATGAACATAGTCCTCGATGTTCAAAAACAAAGAAAATAAACAAAAACAAAATAAAGAGTAAGGGTTTAAGAAAGCTTTTCCATTTGATGACATGCAATTTTATTGCAACTTTTATGCTCAAAATGCTCCCTTTTTGCCGATTACTCCTATTATGCCTCTTCTTTGATTGTCACTTCTTTGACACCTAAAACATAAAACAAACAAAAAACAAAAAAGAAATTAAAACTGAAAATTAAAAATAAATACCTTTAAACTTTGGGTTGCCTCCCAAAAAGCGCTTGTTTCAAGTCTCTAGCTTGACTTTCTCGTGAAGCTCTATCCAAGATCAATTTGTTTGTTGCTTCCACCTCCAAAACAACTCTTAATAAACTTTGAACCATGCAACCTTTTATTCTTTTTCTCATTCTTCTCTAACAATCTTGATTCTAAAACCTTAATCTCATAGCACCATTCATCTTTTGGATAAGGAGTGGGCTTGTAGATATTAAATGTGACCTTTTTGTTACCAACCTAAAAGTAAGCTTACCTTCTTGTACATCTATTAAAGCACAACTAGTAGCTAAGAAAGGTCTACCAAAAATCAAAGGCATATCACCATCCTCATCCATATCTAATACCACAAAATACATAGGGAAGTAGAACTTATCAACTTTGACGATTACATCCTCAAGTACTCCCCTTGGCTTCTTGATGGTATGGTCCGCCATTTGTAAAAATTGAGGTGAGCTTTACTTTTCCAAGTCCAAGCTTCCTGAAACAAGAATAAGGCATTAAATTTATGGAAGCTCCTAAATCACATAAAACATTGGAAAATTTAATATCACCAATATGACAAGGAATAGAAAACCCCCCTGGATCTTTTAATTTTGGTGGTAGCTTGTGTTGTAATATGGCACTACACTCGTCATTCAAAACTGCCATCTCATGACCACCTAATTTCTTTTTCTTTTTCATTATTTCTTTTAAAAATCTAGCATAATTTGGAATATTTTCTAGAACATCTACAAAAGGGATATTAACATGTAATTTCTTAATAACATCTAGAAATTTGCCAAATTGAAAATTGAATTTCTTCTGCTTAAGCCTATTAGGGAATGGTGGTGGTGGGAGTTGCTTGTATTCCCAATTATTTTCCCTTTTCTCCTCCACAGGCAGCAGCTCATATTTTGTTTCTTTTTCTCTTTCAGGAGCTCCTCTAGCATGAGGAGGTATATACTTAAAAACATGAGGCTTCAATACCTCAACTTGAATCTTGGAAGATGAAGATACATCTTCAGAATTCAAACCTTGTGTTTCAGTTTCCCCTTTAGCTACGCATCTTGGCTCTTCTTGGCAATCTATATCCTCTTTCGAATGCCCTAGCTGCACATTAAAAGAATTAGTTATTTGCTTACCATCTTGCAATTTAATAGACATTACCTCCCTAGAATTTTTTCCAGTATTCGATGGGAGGATTTCTTGTGCTCTTTGAAACATGCTTGCTAGTTGGCTTATTTGAGTTTCAAGTCCTTTAATTGCACCAGCTTGATTGTTGAATTGGTCTTCCGTTTTGATCATGAAGCTTTCAGTTTATGTCATGAAGCTTGAAAACTCTTTCTTTGTCTCAAGTTGAAATCCAGCAAGTTGAGTTACTAATCTCTCTAGATCACTTTGCTTCTCTTGCAGATTAGGAACTTGAGCTTGAGCTAGTTGCTCCACTTGGTTCTTTAAACCTTTAATTTCTGCCTTAGTCTCCTGCATGAAAGCACTAGAAATATCATTCATTTTTATCATAGATTGCTCAGGTAAAGATATAGTAGTAGGAGAAGAATTATGAGATTGAGGATGAATTTGAAGGTGAGAAGTTTTCTGAAAATTTGAGGACTGGAATTGTTGGTGTTATTGAGGTGGAACTTGATAGATCCCTTTTTTTTTTGTCCTCCTCCTTGGGTGTTTGAGTTGTCTCTCCATGAAAAATATTATAGTTGAATTTTCTTTTATTAATATTTATATTCTTATATATTTGATATAATTTAATATATATAACAAAAATAATAAATAGTATATTTATTAAACAAAATGAAACATACAAAACATTATGTTTTATTTTTAATCCAGATTTCTATAAAACAAACTTTCTTGCAGTCCTCATCATCTGCAGCGCTCTCTTCATTAGGTACTTGCGAAGCAAATGGAGTGTGAATCAAAGTAATGTCTCCAATTGCATCATCTTCATAAGATTCAATATGTGTGTAATGAGGAGTGCTTAATGCCACCAACCAATGTGAATCACAAGGATCCTCAACATAAAATATTTGTTTTGCTTGGGAAGCAAAAACAAATGGATCAGATTTGTGACCAAGTTTGTTGAAGTTGACACATGTGAATACACAATCATCTTTCTTCATACCATGCTTGTTGTCAACCCAATCACATTTGAACACAAGATTTGAAATTTAATGTAACTCACATCCCATATTTCAACCACTACACCATAGAATGACATATCGGTTAATTTTAGATTGTCGTCTTTTGCAATTGCATATTGCATTGTTTAGGCCACCAAGCTTACGCCACTATTTTGTGTAAAGCTCTTAATGTCTCTTTTAACTGTATGGTATCGAATCTCGTTGATGTGGTAGCCTGAATAAGTCATTATTTCAAAATGTGGTCCCAATGCTATCCATCTCAATGTTTGTGACACACTACTATCTAGTTCACTCAAATCTTTCTGAATCTGCAAAAATAAATCTATAATATTAGTAAATGCATCAACTATGTAATATGTAACAATGTGATCTAAAACACTAGCCTTGAAACTGTGCAATAGAAGTAACAATGTTAAACTTCATTTCGAAACCATGCAATAAAAGTGCAATTTTGCTCGTCTTGAAACCATTTTACTTTTTTTGTTTTGTTACGAATATCACACCTCAAACATTCCATATGTTTCCTAAAGCAAACCAAAGTTATTTCAAATGGTCAGACTCATAATGTTAATGACTATAATAAACAAATATTTAAATAAATATTCAATAAAAAATATAAAACTTACTCTAAGTAAGGTTGTACTTCAAATGTATTTGAAAGTATGTAGAGATGTACTTGCTCCCATAGTGTGCGGGTAATATTGATTCTAGTACCACCCTTCAAAGGATCACTAGTATCATCTTTCACACATTGTGGTTCATGATGGCCAAGTGGGTTTCTGATAGCATGCATGCCTTGTTGATACTCGCTACAAAATTCGATTGCTTCCTCAAGGATGTAGTTCTCCGCAATGCAGCCTTCTGGGTGGTAATGATTGGAACATACCGCTTCAACACGTTCATGTATCTCTCAAATGGATACATCCACCGAAAGTAAACTGGCCCACACAATTGCACTTCTCGAACCAAATGAACAATTAGATGGACCATTATATCAAAGATGGAGTAAAATACTTTTTAAGTAAACACAACGTCTTCACGAGATCTGTCTGAATAATGTCCAAATTTGAAATATCAATCTCTTTTTTGGGTATAGCATTGAAGAAAAACAAAATCTCATTATCACATGTTTGACATTTCTTGGGAGGACTGATCGTATTGCAACAGGCATCAATTGTTGCATCAATGTATGTAAATCATGAGATTTCATGCCTTTCAACTTCAAATCATTCATCGACACAATATTTCTAAAATTTAAATAGTAGCCATCAGGAACCGTTAAATTTGCCAAAAACTTGCAAAAAATTTATTATCTTCCTTGGATAATGTGTAACATGCAAGTGGTGTATATGTATTTTTCTCTTCAACAACAGGAGCCAAATCATTTCTTATTCCCATTTCGACCAAATCCAGCCAAGAATTAAGTCCATCCTTTTTTTTCTCCAGGAATGTTAAGCAATGTGTCAACAATGTTGTCACATACATTTTTCTCAATATGCATGACATCTAAGTTATGTCTCACATATAATGACTTCCAATATTCAATCTTAAAAAATATAGACTTTTTTTCAACAATAGATTTTTTTCTCTTATTACCACTTTCAAATGACTTAAAGTCAAGTTTTTGAAGTATATCTTCTCCCCTCATAGGTAAAGGAGTTGGACTAAACTCTTTAAGCTTTCAAAAATGATAATAACTCGGAAGAAACCTCTTATGTCCGTAATAACATTTTTCTACAATTTTTCAAACTTTGAGCACATGTGTTCTCGCTGCAAATAGGACAAGCAAAATATCCTTTAGTGGCATGACTAGACAAATTACTATATGCGGAGAAGTCATTTACAGTCCAAAATAATATTGCTCGTAATGTGAAAAATTCTCACTTACATGCATCCCAAGTTTGGACCCTTTCACCCCACAACCGCTTCAGATCATCAATCAATGGCTGCAGACAAACATCTACATCATTGCTAGGTTGCTTTGGTTTAGATATCAACACTGTCAATATTATAAACTTCCGCTTCATACACAAACACGGTGGAAGATTATATGTAACTGTAAGCACAGGCCAACAACTGCATTGAGAACTTATATGCTTATTTGGGTTAATGCCATCAGCTACAATCTCAAGCCTTAAGTTTTGACATTCATTACCAAAATTAGGCCACAAGTGATCAAATAGCTTCAAAAATGGTGAATCGGCAAGATGACTTAACTTGTCAACTGTAACCTTTCGTTCATTTGCACGCCACGTCAAATTTTTAGCTGTCTCAACACTTTGAAACAACTTCTTGAATCGTGGAATGGGTGGAAATACCATATGACTTTATGAGGGACGTTTACACGTTTACTTCCATCGTCAGTTTCCTTTCACCTTGATGCTCCACATTTAGGACAACTTTCTTGCCCTGCATACTCTTTTTGATAAATGTAAATGTAATTTTTGATAAATGCAATTTTTGCGACACCAATGTATCTTCTCATAATCTATGCCCAATGCTATCAGAGCCTATTTCACGTTGTACATATAATATGGCAAAACATTATCGCTCGGTAGCATTTCCTTCAACAACTTTAATGATTCAGAAAAACTTTTGTCCAAAAGACCATATTTCGATATCAAGTTGTACAACTTTACCAAACTTTGGTAAAGTTCATACAACCTGGATACCAATGAGTTTCTGCATCCTCCAACAGCCTTTTAAATTCACCGGAATTATCCATGAACTTGTCACAAACATCATTCACCATGTTAATATTGTTATCCACCACATCTTCATCATCTGTATATATGTGGGTAAAATAACTTTAAGTGTAATTGCTTTTACTAATTCTACTAACTCTAGAACAATCTCCACGATATCCATCCAATCTTTTCCATGTAAAATCCACTTACGATAATTTGTATAAAACCCCTTAAAATATACATGTCATCTCACTTCTTCAATAGTGCTAAAAAATAAATTGCCACATTCCATACAAGGTTATCAAATTTTACCATATTTATTTGCACTTTTCTCACTAAATTCTAAATTTTTTTCAAAAACCCTTCTGAAATGCATCGGTTCTCCTATCCATCATTATCCATGATTGTCCATTTTATCTATTTGAACAACAATTAATTGGAACTAATTTAAACAAAAATTATTTTAAAATAGATTATAAATAATATATTATCAACAATACTATATGAGATTAACATATCAAATATTTAAACAAGCAAAATAATTTAATAAAAACACAACATATATATATGTGATTGAGGAATTGAAATATAAAATAACCTAATAATTAAAAAAAATCATTTCAAAAAAAAAGGCCAAAAAATTATATAACTAATTAATTTAAATGATAATTCAATTAAGTAAATACTTAATGTAATTAATTGTATAAAATTACTTACCTCGATTGTGAATTTTTTTAATGACAATCAACTTGAATCTCAACAAATTGATGGCTAAAGTTTTGAATGATACTCTTTGAATATTTCTAATAACCACAAAAAAAAAANAAAAAAAAAAAAAAAAAAAAAAGCATGAAAGAAAATTATGAGACAAATGAAGAGAAATTTTCTTAATTATAAGTTAATTTGAATGGGAAGAAAATGCATATATATAAGCTCAAAAAATTACAACGGTTATATTTTTTACAACGGTTATTTTCGCAATGGTTTAAATTTCAATTTTATGTACGTAGTTTAATTACAACGGCTATTTTTGCAACAGTTTGATCTACAAATCGATGTTGTAGGCTCAATCTTAGAGCGCCACGTGGACAATTGACATAAATGTTGGTTTTCAAATCAAACCGACATGTAAATAGAAGACAAATACATCTGTTTTATGGCATTATATACAACAGTTCTTTATAGGAACCATCGTTTATAACCTACAACAAATGCGAGGGTTTAGGAAGAACCGTCGTTTATAAGTGCCAACCAAGACACGTATCATCCACGTGTCAGGTGAAAATATAAACGTCCTTCCTGCAAGAAAAAATCATGACAAGTATAATTAAAGTAGATTTTAAAAATCAAATAAATTATAACTTCAAATATTAATGCGCATTACTTCATATATAGCATGAAGCAATCAACACCCAAGTCCTGCATCAAATAAAATATGTTGATATCGTCATGTGTTAGCACTACAGGATGATAATTGCCTATCATATTCCTCCCCAAGTTGAATTGAAGTTGTGTGACACCTGGTTGGTTGAAGAAGGTAGCATCTACCATTTTCATCAATCTCAGCTTCAGTGGCAGGTCAGCAGTGAAAATTTCATATTGACTTTCATTGGCCAATGGAGATGCCCATGAATGATGCGAATGTGGCGTATTATTCGAGTCTGAATGAGCTCTTGCATTGCCTTTTGATGTTCATTTTGATATCTCCACCTCATAAAATATATAAATTTTAGAAAAACACTAAAAAATAACAATCATGATCAACTTAATTATTAAATAACAATTAAAACATAAATATTTACATCTTCTTCTGGTAAAATCACTAAAAATATAGGCCATGGAGAAAATGATTCCACAGCTTATCCTACCAATGTAATGTCAAAAAATGGAAGAGGTAGGACTGCTTCGTGTTTTGAAATTTAAGAGATGTAAATTGAGGGTTAACATTAAAAAAAATGGAGTTTTAGTTACAATTTTTCTAGTGACAACAACATAATTTGCAACAAAAAATTGAGTAAATAGTTTCAACAAATGCCAATGTCACAGATTTTGTTAAGGATGTATAATCAGTGACAATGATTATACATAGTCACATATTATTGACACAAAAGGTCCAAAAAAAGGTGAGTGAGAATTTTTCCCCCAAATTGATTGTAACTAACATATTTAAAAACCAAAATGCAGCATTCAATGAGAAAAATTAAAGGGGACATTTTGACAAAAGGGATTTGAGTGTTTTCCTACCCATAGGAACCCTAAGCTCTTTTCCAAAAAATCACATTTCTTCTAGTTGGAGCCAGCCATTCTTCGAAGATGGCTTCAAGGGCATCGTCGTATGCAATAGGAAGTGATGCTCCAACAATGGCAAAGAGTAAAGGAGCAACCACCACCTGATTGTTGATTGAGCTGGAGCCAGCCATTCTTCATAGATCTTATTCTTCTTCATGTTCTCCCGAATTTAAGATATCCATTTGCCCCATGTCTACATATGTAAACTGGGTGTCTGCTATAGCCGTCTCTTCCTCGCTTTCTTGGGCTCCTGGAAAATAAAAAATGATTGATAGTGGTTGAGCAAGGGAAAAAAATAAGCTATAGAGATGGGAACATAGTGCTTTTAATTCTGTCCAAAAAGTTGTTGTCCCTGGCCAGTTCCCTTTCTCTGTGAAACCCTTTGGTCAGTGGATCCCTAAACTTCAGCATTACGTTCTTGAAGTCCCTATAGTTCTTGTTGGAACCAAATTGGGTAAGTTACTTTCAAGTAGCAATTAATTATAATGTGATGTAGAAGACCTTAACCTTTCTAATGGAATCCTATTATTCTACAACATGGATGTTAACTCTAATTGTTGCATTATAGGTGGCATCCTCTCGTGAGGTTAGACTATTGGAGGAGTAAGATGGTTTCCTGTGGGATTGATTATAGTAATTTGTGAGTGAATGTGTTCATGAACAAAGAAGAAATTTGTATTTTTGATCAATAAAATTCAAGGTTACAATTTCCAAATAAATATTATATATAATATATGCCTAAATGATAAAAATAAAATTAAATAAAAAAAATTGGAGTCAATGCCAGCTCTTTTAATTGCTTAGGTGACATCTTGACTGCTTTGATGATTGTCCTATGCTTTATTTGTGTCCTCAACATTAAGTTATCTATTAATGTGTACCTTTTGAGTAATCATGATGTTCCTTGCAAGGAAAAAGAACTTTATAAGTGAGGAACTCTACTCAAGCTAGTACAATTGGTTGAATTTTTATTTAAATTGTGATTTTTCTTTATGTTGGATCCCAAATTTTTATAACTACTTATTTAAGAGAAAGAGAGAGATAGAAGAGACGGAAAGAGAAGAAAGGGGAGGAGGGGTATGCACTATAATAGTTTTTGGCTAATGTTAACAATGTGGTGCACCTCCTTTTATATGCATCTTTGTATTTACATAGTTAGAAAGCCAATGTTGTTGGCCTTTTCTCTTTTGTTATGAAGTTGATTTCAAATGCTAAAGATGATCCATTATATTATAATGAGGAAAAACAATTGCTGGTTTGATTAACATTTGAATTTCATTTTCACTATTTATGATAATGCACTTCTTCTATTGTTGATCGCAGATCCATGAATATATACGGTTTAAGTAACTCATCATCCCCATAGAAATCTTGTTGTCACATACAGTTTAGACTGCACAATGAAATTTTGGAAGCCTTGAGCCTTCTCTTGTGATGGCTGCTTTTCCGCTCAGAAATCTCATAATATGATACAAAATTTAGCTTGTAGTTTATGTTTAATTTTTATGCTATAACTCCATAGGAAAATTATATGTAAAATTTGACAAGGAGGGACAACTTGGAATGTTAGATGGATTTGTATTCTATAGGTGTTTTTCCTAAAAGTCATGATGTAATTTAACATAATTAGTTAAATTATATATTGAAGAGGAAGTTTTTGTCAAATGATCTTTGATACTTGGAAAAGTAATATTTGTATTTATGGCCATTGCGTGCAATAGAATATCACATTCAAGATCAAACATTTCCATCCAATGATCCAATTGAGTATGATTAATGATAGCACACACTATGCTCGGAAGACCAATAATCCAATTATTTAAATCGATTGGGTTACCATTTCTAAAACTTATAGTAAAATACTGATCAATCTCGATTGGGTTACCCTTTCTATAGCTTTTAGAAAAATATTGATCAATCCCTTTTAAACTCAATTGATTGCTAGATACCTATTAGGCAGTTGAAAATGCATTACCAAAAGTTTATGATGCTTCTCATAAACCCTCAAAATCTCCAAATTGTGAAACAAAATGAAAAATTTAAAGTTGACATTATATTTCCACTTTACAATTGATCGAAGAGTTTTCTATAGGATCCGTAGTTTCATCAATATTTTATTCTTGTTTATGATTAAAACTAGTGCTCTTACAAAGATGAATTGAGACGAATGAATACATCGACCTAGAATCTTTATACTTGCTCATATTAGTTTTCAGCCAAATGAGTTAATCTTGCATCATCATCTATCATCTAACAAAAGCCTTTCATTTGTGTCCATAGGAAATTTGAAATTTGAACACCTTAGCCAATTATTCGAAGCTGGTGTAGCAAATTTGAAATTTGAATACCTTAGCCAATTATTCGAAGCTAGTGTAGCATTTTCATATAGTGTAACATCGATTCAAAATAGAGTAACATCGGTCCATAATAATGTAACATAGGTCCCTAACTGAGCAACTTGATCATTCATAGCTTATATTTTCCATATTGCCTAACATTGACAATAATACCTAACATTCATCCATGGATGAGTAGTATTTGGCTATATAGTGTAACATTGGTCCACAATAACGTGACATCGATCATAACTGAGTAATTTGATCATTCATGACTTATATTGTCTATATTGTCTAACATTGATCATAATATCTAACATTCATCAATAGCTGAATAATATTGGGCCATATAGGGGTAATATTGCCATATAGTGTAATATCGGTCCATAATAACGTAACATAGGTCTATAGTTAAGCAACTCGATCATTCATGACTTACTGATATGCATAAAAGTTACTGTTTTTATGCCATATTTTGTATTAGATTTTAGCTGGTTTTGAATTAATTGTTAATGAAAAATACTAAATTATTGTATTTTTCTATTTTCAAATAAAGAAAGGCAAATGCTGGAATCTTTAGTGAGAAAATTATATATGGAGCTACACTTGGAGGTTTTGTGTGATTCTAGTTGAAAATGATTCATGATTCATCACGTTTCAATGCTGTAAAGTTTTATTACAATTTGATTGGCCAATTAGTACCAGTTTAATTTACAAGGCCAACATTTTCACAGTTGTAGCAGACTTATACTCTCTTGGGGAAATTAGAATTTGAGTGCCTTCCCAATATCCAAATTGTGTGATCAAGATATACCTAGAAAGCTAAGACATAAACCTAACGTTTGAAACTAGAATAAGTGAATTCTCATATCATTTTGTCATCCAAAGTGTCTTGGAATATGTTGACGGACATGGAAGATATAAAAGAAAGTGTTTTTGCTTACTAGGATGACACCTATGCATGGATTGCCACATCATCACACTCCAGCCAGGTGTACAATTATTGCCACATCATGTGCCACATGGAAGGTCAGATTATTCTAATTATATTAATTGGAATAATATTTAGAAAAATGAATTAGAATTAGAATTAAATTGGATTCCTAAGGAGATATGGAATGTTTCCTTATTTTAGTGTGAATGGGAGACACCAAATGACCTAAACTATCCTAGAGGGCTGGCTATATTGAGGCATTATAGGAGTTTATAATTGTGATAATATATTATCTCCTATTTTATTGGAATAATATCTAGGGTTAGAGAATGACTATAAGGTTTTTCCTAGGTCAAACTTTTTTTATAAATACCATGCATCTTGAAGCATTGTAAGATACTTTTACCATCATTCACCGTTCACTTCTCGCCAGCCCTCACTGCTGCATAGCCATTCCACCATTCTCATAGCAACAAGGTTAGAGTTCTAGGTTTTTATTTCAATTTTTAAGGGTTTATACATAGAAGAATTAGGCTACACTAAGTCTTGATCAAGGGTGAATTTCGGCCAGCACTTGTGGAGGATCTCAACCTTGTTCTTGAGACATATTTTGGAGAAGCAAGAGAAGGATGATTGGAGATCAAATTTGGCAGCTATCAACTATTGTATTTTTTTCCTCTATTCTTAATTTTCTTTGTTATTTGATTTATGTTTTCTTTAGAATATTTGATGGCTATTCTTGAGAACATGTGTAACTAACTCTCTATAAGAATTATGATGTAAACCCTATTATGAATATTTAGTTCTTAATGCATATTTGAGCTTGATTCATATTCATGGTTAATATTTCATTGTAGTTATTAATGCTTCCATGAAAATGTGGATAGATCGAGTATTATATTGGCTTAGAAATAAGGGATATAATATGGATGGGCAATGAAATACATGGTTATAGGAATATTGCATGCTTTAGTGACAACTTTCACAAGAACTTATTTGATTTGCATGTCATAGGGCTTAAATTTCGGTATTTAGATTAGGAATAATTAAATACATTGTGGCTGCTAGATTAGAATGCATTGAGGAATCAATTTCTAGTCACTTTTGGACAAAAGGGGGCTAACCGTATGAATCTATCATGCATTAGGGCTAAATAGGAATAACATTGGTGAAGTCATAATCTTTGTTTCATCAAATCCTTGAATTTCTTACTTGCTGCCTTGTTTCACTTTTATAATTTTTTTCTTTATATGTTTTGCTACTCAAACAAACAACCAACAAACAATCTCTATTACTTTTATTATTTAATAGAATTGATCTTAGTGCTAAAACTTTTTTATGGTGTCGCACTGTAAACAGCAATATTTTTGAAATATCAAAATAACTCTTACTGATACAATAGTTCTAGAAGTAAATTAGTAATTACAAAATGATATGACTTAAGACAAGACATTGGGCTGTCCGTGCAGCTGGCTTTCCCTTCCTCTCTCTCTCTATATTCTCTCACTCTCTCACCTCTCTTCTCTTTTCAATCCACCTCCAGCAGCTCTATTAGGTTCTATTCTTGTACTTTCTATTTCTTAGAGTGAAAAAATAGCATTCTTTCTCTAGGTCGTTTTGTATGTCTCTAAGATTCATAAAATTTTTATACAAAGTGAACAAGAAAATAGAAGCTGATGAGCTCTCTTCAAGTAGAAGCCAATGAGTTCATGATCATGAGACTTGATTCTGTATTCTTGTTGGAGTTCCATATTTGCTCCCTCCTTCCAAAGTCTCCTATTTTCTCTCTATATTCTTTCACTCTTTTGCCTTTATTCTCTCTAAAAAAAAATCAATTTTTTTTCATCTTCTTCCCTTTCTCTAGAACCCAGGAAAAAGAAAATTTCAATCCGAGGGAACTCTCTCATGATATCTCACAATTTTTCATAATATTTGGTAGACTTATTGTAATCTGTGTTCATGTTTTCTAATTGTTATGGGTTTGATTCATAGTTAATGTTAGAATACGCTAAATGTTGTGTTGTAATAAATCTCAACTATCTGTTGTCTTCTAGTGCACAAGCGTGCCACTTCAAACCAATAACAATCCAAATAAAATAAAAGATGCACCAATTGAATCAAACTACTCAAACGATTGTATTAATTATAGATAACAAAATAATTAAGAGATTACAATTGCCTTCAAGATCAAAGGACTTAAAAGATAAAATTTCAACTAAGAACACTTGACTAGCTAAAGTAAATTCTAATGAGAATTAAGTAAGTAGTCTATGTTGTAATTGTGATTGATCGAGGAATCCTTTTCAATGTTGATGAAGCTTCAATTTGTAAGTGAAGAGATTCCAAGATGCTTGTTGCGCTTCCGATGTGGGACTCATGCCAATTTCAATTTCTATGTCTCCCATTTATATTTGACAAAATCCAAAGCATTTTCCATTTCCAAGCAATGAAGGACAATTGCATTTGACCCACCTTCAAAATAATATTTCAATAAATTAAAATATTAATTTGGAAAAAAAATATATGGTCCAAACATTTCCCCCCTTGCTTTGTAATTTTGTTGATAAAATTGCAAAGCAATATTGATTCTTTGAGTCATGAATATATTTCATCATGATTGCCAAGACTTGTCTTTCTCCAATTTAATTTTTTCCGAAGAAAACTATCCACACCATCAAAGATTTAGTGATATGCTTTTTCCAATTATAAGCACCTCAATATTGGCAAGCTTTAAATTATGTCCCTCTTGCAAAATTGGTATTCCAAAATCCTAAATTTCGCACTATCCTCAATCTTTGCTTTTCCATATTCATATTTTAACATTGGGATCCCTTGCTCTCCAAATGATACGGGATCTTTATGATTTGGAGTTCAAACACGTACCAAATCATGAATCAAGAAAATTACCAACAAATGCATGCCATAGTTTCACTCCTTCCAAACAAAAATATAATTATATTCTTGGAAACTCAATCAAATATAATTGGATACAATATTCACTCTTTATACTCATAAACCTGCCTAGACCATAAAATATATTTCTTTCCAAAATAAATTGGCAATCCTCTTAATTAAAGATTGTAGCCTCCACATATTTTTATTTTCTTAGCAAACCCATTGATAATACCTTAGCTGCACATGTATGCCACTGACATTCACCCTAGAATACAAGACATATATACATATATATATATATGTATAAATCTCAATCCGTCGATTACAAGCGTGAGCCATCTCTCAATTGCAGTTCAACATCTAAGTAAGTTCAGCTATAATGTAATTTCACTTTTATCCTTGCCCAAGCTTTACGACAGATTTTTTTTTCTTTGCAGTAGATTCCAAGCCAGCTGCTCTTTTCTTTGCTGCACACATTGGCAATTTAGCTGCTGCTGAAAACTCATTGAAAGTTTTTGTCTCAATGGCTATTAGATCTTTTTTTTTTTAAGAAAAAGATGTGGTGTGTGTCTTTTATTATTGCCAAACTTTAATGGCTATGCAACATTTGTTACATGCCTCAATTTTTATCATGTGCCTGCACAACTCAATAACTATCATTTTCGTACTGTATAATGCTCATTATAGAAGCCCGTACGCACACTTGGATATACTAATATATATATATAATACTACACTCAATCTACTCTCATGCAAAAAAAATTATCTTGCAATTATTAAGCCACACTACGCCAAAAACCCTAATAGGCGACGCAAAACTAGCGTCGCTAATTGTAAACGGCGACGTAAATTCATGTGTCGCGGAAAGGGGAGTCGCCGAAAGTAAAAAAACATTCGCGACGTCTAAAGTGCGTCGCCGTAAAATAAGGATTAAGGCGACGCTCAGCGTCGCTGATAACGGTTATACATTCGCGACGAAAGTGTCGCAGTATCTTCATCAAATCGGCGACGCAAGTGTCTCCGTTTCTCATTGTTTACGCGCACTTTTGGCCTAGAATCGGAGACGCGCGCGTCGCCTTTTCTCCTAGAATCGGAGACGCTGGCGTCGCCTTTTCTCCTAGAATCGGAGACGCTCGCGTCGCCTTTTCTCCTAGAATCGGAGACACTGGCGTCGCCTTTTCTCCTACAATCGGAGACGCTCGCGTCGCCTTTTCTCCTAGAATCGGAGACGCTGGCGTCGCCTTTTCTCCTACAATCGGAGACGCTCGCGTCGCCTTTTCTCCTAGAATCGGAGACGCTGGCGTCGCCTTTTCTCCTAGAATCGGAGACGCTCGCGTCGCCTTTTCTCCTAGAATCGGAGACACTGGCGTCGCCTTTTCTCCTACAATCGGAGACGCTCGCGTCGCCTTTTCTCCTAGAATCGGAGACGCTGGCGTCGCCTTTTCTCCTACAATCGGAGACGCTCGCGTCGCCTTTTCTCCTAGAATCGGAGACGCTGGTGTCGCCTTTTCTCCTACAAACGGAGACGCTCGCGTCGCCTTTTCTAGGATTTTCCGTTGCCTTTTCTCCTAGAATCGGAGACGCTGGTGTCGCCTTTTATCTTATAATAGAGACGCGCGCGTCGCCTATTTTCTTAACCATTTTTCGCAAAAATTATTTGGCGTTGATATAATTTTTTGGCGACAAAATTTGTCACTAATTAGACAATTGTTTTAAAACCGCAGCAAATCCGTATTTAAGACGTCGCCGGATAATTCAAATATATTTTTACTGACTAATAAAACGATTTTTTAAATCTTATTTGAATATTTTATAAAAGAAATTTAAATGTATAAATATAAATAATTAAAGTTAAACAAATTTAAATGGAATTATGTATTATAAGCAATAGAATGATGGACGTAAATTTAGTAAAAATGAGAATCAGTAGGCAAGCTAGTGATATAACAAATTATATAAGAAAAAAGAAATATTTTCAAACAATGCAAACAACAAAATTACATATATATGTACAAATAATGCGAACAACAAAATTACAAGCAGTTAAATATTTCCATAAGTATTATAATTAAATGTGACATTGTTTTGTAATGTAAAAGTATGTATATACAAGTGGAACTACGTACTATATATATATATATATATAACTTACTACGATATGAGTGGGAGTATATCAGCTGTCCATTCGGCTCTAAAATAACATATTGCTGGGTCCAAGCACTATCTTGGAACTGCACATACATACCAAACATGCAAGTAATTAAAAAAAGTATTAACTAATAATATACATTCTTACTGAGTGTAAAAATAGCATAATTTTGATTACCATGTCCGCCAAATTTTCTCGAGCAACATTATTTACTATAATGTCCCGCATGATCATCATCACATAATATCCGCATTCGGTATTTCCTGGTTGTTTTATCGTCTATACAAAAGTGATACAAAAAAACAAGTTAATCATTATATTAAATAGGTAAGTAATATATATTTTGTTAGACAAACAATATTAATATATATTTATAATTATTAATAAATACTTATGTGTAAAAAGCTTAGCCAAATTTATGTATACAAATGTTATTGATGTACCTTTGTTTTAGGCCATCTAAGTTTTTCGTACCGAACTTTCTTTTGGCCATCGGATGTACAGTTCCAAGACATGTATGTGCTATATAAATCACCAAAAATAAAATCAGCAATTAATTATTAAATTTTATTAATAACCATCCACATATATAGTTAATTATACATACTTACCTATCCAACAAACTCTTAAAGTCGGCCATTCTTTGACGGTTGTTCTTCGGAAGCGCATCATGAAACCATGCAACTGNCCTGGTTGTTTTATCGTCTATACAAAAGTGATACAAAAAAACAAGTTAATCATTATATTAAATAGGTAAGTAATATTTTGTTAGACAAACAATATTAATATATATTTATAATTATTAACAAACACTCAAAACCGTACGTATACAACATCCCTTTATATACATTCAATAAATATACAAAGAGTCATATTAAATACAATATTTAATTTATTCTAAAATTATTTAAATTTATTCATCTTTTAGCAAAGATATTAACAACAATTTGGTAAACTAATTAATATAAGAGTTGCATACTCGTTTGAGGCAGGCGGCGGCGGTAATGGCGCCCAACAGTCCGGCAGGGAGAGAGTTTGAGAGGAAGACAGTCCAGCAGTGGCGGCGGCGGCAGCGGTAATGGAGCCCAACAGCCCGGCGGGGAGAGAGTTTGAGAGGAAGACAGTCCAGCAGTGGCGGCGGCAGTAATGGAGCCCAACAGTCCGGCAGGGAGAGAGTTTGAGAGGAAGACAGTGGCGGCAGTAACAGCGGCGGCGGCGGGGGCTTGTTTGACTCCGGTGGGGAAATAGGTAGAGAGGAAAAGGAAATAATGGGGCCGGTTAGATGGGAGGGGAAGTGGGGAGAGAGCTTGCCATAAATTTTGGGTTGGTGGGAAGTTGTCCCGCCATAACTTTTCACCAAAAATTTAATATCAACCGGTTCTCCAATAATGCACTATAGGCGACATATTCGTCGCCAATAATACATTTTTTTTTTTGCATTTTTTATAATTTGATATATGTATACATAATGCATTTCCTTTCGTATACATTTTAAGTCTTAAGATTATATATTGTATATGAAGAGTACAAATTACTTGAGAATTAAAAAAAAAAAAAAGGTCACTAAAGGCGACGCTGGCGTCACCAATAATTCAGTATTGGCGACACCAGCGTCGCCAATAATACAGTATTGGCGACGCTCGCGTCGCCAATACCCTAATTTCTTCTTCTTTTTTTTTTTTGCATTTTTAATAAGTTCACATTATTGTTGAAAAATTAATGTAAAATCAATCATATATGGCATCATCATATAAACATAAATACATATATGTATAGTGCATACTG
>QANX01002992.1:0-39973 GCA_003254975.1 Ochetophila trinervis | reverse complement strand
ATTAAAGTTTTGATTATCAATTAGTTTTCTGTACACAAATAAAAAGTTTGGAAAAATTATCAAAAAAATAAAAAAATAAAATAAAAATTTGGAAAAAATATTCAAAGACACAGTAATTTATCAAATAAAAAGAAATTAGGACAATATCTTATTTTACTTTTTTGCATTAATCGTTCCAGCAAGATCCAACGTCCGATAAAAACACCTAAAGAGACCCTACCGTATAATTTTTGATTTCTACAAATCGGACGGCAATAATCCCAAATAAGTTAAGCGGGGTCCACACGTCACTTTTATGTCCAAACACATGAACCAACAGATCAAGACACCCACCATGATGATATAACTTGGGATCATCCAACGGCCCAAAGTTTCTTTCAGTCACTGCCACAGCTCTTATCTGATCTGAAGGCTCTGAGACTCTCTCTCTCCCCATCATACGAGTTTGCGTGAGCAATGGAGCACAAAAGCTGACGCTAATTTTTCTCAAGAAAATTGAGAATCTGAAAGAAAAGAAAGTGAGCTTAGAACCTGTCTGATACTTTCTTGTAGCTGTCAGGTGTTTAATTGAATAAGGTACAGTTTTTTTTTTTTTTTTTCTTCCTCGAATTTATATTATATTTAGGTAATCTTGGGTTGAGGGTTTTGCTTGTTATGTATGTTTACCTTTATTTCTTGCGTAATTTCGAAAGTTAATTGGTTTTAGTTTTTGTTTTTAGCGCGATTCTTGGCATTGGTTCAATTAATTGGTTTGTTGTGGTCAAAAGTTTGGAACTTTTATTAATTTTGGTATAACTTGTGTGGATTTTAGGTATAAACTTTTTTGTTTATGGGTTTTTCTTCCAAGCTTGATTTATATCCTGAATTTCTTAATTTGGGTCCTTTTCCTCCTTTTCTGTTTTTGTTAATACTATTGTTTTCACTTGGTGAGTTTCTTTCTTTTGAGGATGTTGTGCATTTACTTGTGTTGCACTGCTTCAAGAATCAAGAGTGAGTTAAAAGTATAATGTATATGATGGATTTATACTAATCTTTATTATATTATGCAAATTTGATTATATCTCTGCCAAGCATTATTTCAGCTGTTCATGAATTTGATGGTGATTTTTTATGTATATAATTCCAATTGTATACTTCAATCGCTTTATAAAATATGGAAGGAGATCGTCATCTGCCTGTTTATTTTTAATTATCTTAAATGTGAAAATTATTTGTGTAGTGATGATCTAAAATATTCAGGAAACGATTTGTTATCTTTGGATGCCTCTTATATCTGTGATCCCGCCTTGTATATATATATATTTGGTAAATGCATGTATAGTGCCGAATTTGGGTTTTATAGAAATGAGAAAGTTAATTATAGTTCCAATTCTGGCACAGGTTATATATGCAACAAGCTAAGACTCATTGAAATTTGTTGGTGCCAAGTAAGAAGAGGTGTTTGGTACAACTCAATTTTCATATTACATTAAGTTTTTATTTGTTGAGAGGGAGAATTTCAGGATACAGTGCAGAAATCCGGAAAGATCATTTGCCAATCTATGCTTTGTCATTGTCTAATTTGGTTGGTGGACTTAGATGGATGTTCCCCCTCCGGAGCCAAATAGTGAGACCGAAACTGATCAACATCCTTTGCTACTGGACCAGATGGAGAGTCATCTTGATCGTGGACACATTATTGACATAACTGGGAATGGTGATGTTTCATCAAGCTCATCTCACAATGAGCAACCCCCTAGAATGGACTTGGCTCGGCAAGAGGACAGACCATCGGATAGTACACATGCTCCCACTTATCAAGCTGCTTCATCTGCTTCGAACAGGTTAAACTCTAGGAATACCTCATTTATGAGAAGAAGCGATGGGCATGGTCGCCGAAGAAGCCCATTGAATTCTGGGCTATGGATTTCTGTTGAGTTAGTTGTCACGGTTAGTCAAATAGTAGCATCTATTGTTGTTTTGTCATTGTCAAGAGATGAAAATCCACAAGCCCCATTGTTTGCATGGATTGTGGGTTATGCATCTGGGTGTGTTGCAACACTCCCTATTCTTTACTGGCGTTATCGCAATCGCAACCGTAGTAATGAGCATGATTCCACTCAACCTCGTCAAGGCTCTTCTCAAAATAATCCTCCTGAGCTAACGTCTTACACAGCTATCTCTGTAACTCAAGCATCAGACGAGGACAATCATCCCTCAGAAATATCGACCAGGAACAATCAAATTGCAGGTTCCTTAAGTATGCGGTATGTACTGTTCTGCTCATTCATTTATAAATTGTTTGGTCATGCCTTGCATTCTACTTACTGAAATATTAATGTATCTACCTTCTCAGTAGTCATGCTTGCTTACTCTTAAATTCACGTTGATTAAGGTGGTGGTTTACCTGATTATGTAACATTCCTTCACTTTCCAACAATATTGATACCAGACCATGTGTCTTAGTTTCTTCTGCTTTTTGTTTTCTTGTGATATTTATATGTAGATATATCATTGTTATATTATTTCGACATAAGAAAGGGCTGGGGAAAATTCCTTTTCTTGTGTCAAAGACTAGGAAGATAAACAGTGTGTGTGTGTGTAAAATCAATGGGAAAATACAGTAAGGCTTAAGATTCTAGTTTATGGATGATGATGCTTAAACCAATAAAATGAGTTATCCAAAATATTGAGTAATTTGGATATTATAGATAAAACAGCAAATAAAGATAAAAACTGAGTAAAAGTATCTTCATTGCTTTGTCAAACATTATAGATATTGAATCCAATTTTTTTTTTTTTTTCCTGGGCGTGATCCAGACATTTCATATATTAGTTACGAATGGTTTCATTGAAAGAATTTCTGTTTTGCAGACTTAATGGCTTAGTGGACCATTTCAAGATGGCATTAGATTGCTTTTTTGCAGTGTGGTTTGTTGTGGGCAATGTGTGGATTTTTGGAGGTCACTCTTCTCCCTCTGATGCTCCTAAATTGTATAGGTACCTATTAGTAGCATGTATCATTATAGTTTTTACTGTATTTGAGTGACCTAACTGTTTTTTGGTACCATACAGATTATGCATAGTGTTCCTTACCTTTAGCTGCATTGGGTATGCCATGCCATTCATACTATGTGCAACAATTTGTTGCTGCTTGCCTTGCATAATTTCCATCCTGGGCTTTCGGGAGGATCTTTCTCAAACAAGAGGAGCCACTGTGGAATCAATCAATGCTCTTCCAACCTATAAGTTTAAGGTAAAGAAAAGTGGAAATGTTAATGATGAGGATAATGATAATGGAGTACGTGAAGGTGGGATCTTGGCTGCAGGGACAGAAAAGGAGCGTACAATTTCAGGAGAAGATGCGGTGAGTAGGTTCAGTACCTTATGATCATGGCCTTCTACCTAATGATAATGGCCTTAGAATAGCAAACATGATGTGAATTTTTTATTTAATTAATACCAGAATCAAATGCAATGACTTTTGTTGAACAGTTAATGAACTTTGTGCTCATGTTCAGTCTTTTATGTTGATGAATGAATATAGCTATGAGCATCTTCAATTTCCAGTTTCTGGATTTGCACACGGTTATTCATAACTTGGTTTGTGTAGTGCCTGAAAGGGAAGTGCAACAAGCTTAGTTGATTTTTTCGACTGACATGCTGGTAACTAATTTCTAGTGTAACTTGGGTATCTCAAGACTCAAGTAGGAACGGTATAGGAAAATTTAATTGATATAATGAAAAAGGAGTAGCTAAAAGTTGTGAAGGTTAGATGGTTACTGTTGAACTGGTTAACGAAGTTAGGTGTTTGATAGTTGGGGTGTTTCTTATTTTCTGTTCATCTTTGCCCTTCTGGATTTAAATTCAGGTGCTTATTTTCCCCGATAAATTTGGTGCAGGTTTGTTGTATTTGCTTGGCAAAATATGCAGACAATGATGAGCTAAAGGAGCTACCATGTTTTCATGTCTTCCATGTTGAATGCGTGGACAAATGGTTGAAAATCAATGCGTCATGCCCCCTCTGTAAAAATGAGGTTGGTGAGGGCGGCGGTGCCTCACCAACGGCCAGAGACTCCGGCCAGCAATAGGGAGAAGGGAAGGATGGAATGTGTCCAGCAAAGGGTGATGCATTAGCATATGGAAAAACACCGAATTTATTATCCCTTTGAATTCTAAGGTTCCTGCAAACTAGGGGTGGATATAGCAGATTCAAATCATCAGTAATCATATATTGTTTGGCACAAATGGAGCTGAGACCGCTCTCTCAAATGATTCGGACCCAAAATTGAAAAGGGATATTCGGATCAATATTTGTATCTAACTTATATATAATGTTGCAAGTTCCTCCTCGCCCCCACCAAAACCCACATTTTGACATAAATGAAGCCTTGTGTAAATGAACAAAAATTTCTCTGTTTGCTCGTCTTTGATGATCTTAGAATGGTGAAGATGTCCCAATATATATATTCACAAAGTACCTTGTATCACCTAGATTGAATACCGGGATTTACGATGCAAGCAAATTTGTTTTATTTGTTTGGAAGTTAAAGTGGTCTTGCATCTATTGCCTTGAATAAAAAGGTGATCTTACAGCATTCTGGAGTAGAAGCTGGATATCTCATAAATTCCTAATTTTTTTTAACATTGATGCCACTGCGAGGAATCATACGTAGGACGAATTTCAGACAATTCATTGCACTTGTAGATTGAAAAGAAAAAATATAAAAAATTAACAAGTTAATACGTTGTACACTCAGACAGAAAATATAGGACTCGTTAATTTTTTTCAAGACATATCTCTCACCATGTTTGTGTTTGAAAATATATAAATTGACAAGGATAGATGATTAAAATACTGAGCAATTGCAAAGTGCGTTTCTTATAAGTTTTTTAAATCAGCAATGCTAACTGAGAAAGTGTGTTGAAAAGCTAGTTCTATTTTTCTTTTTTTAAAGAGCAAACAATTCGACACGAATTTAAAGAACAAAGTTTTAGCTTTATTAATTAATGAAATAACTTTTGAGCATAACATTATATAACATCGACTCAATTATTAATATTTGATCTCTGGTTCATATATGAACATAATTTAGCCTTTAGAAAATGAAATATAATCTAGCTAGTACTCAGAATTTGATAACAAAGTGTAATACATGCAAAAGAACTAAATAGTATGATGAAAAAGTTTAAGGCTCCGTTACAGTCAGCATATTCTCATTAATTAATCCAATAAATAGATTGGCTGACTTGCAGAATATAAGAAAATCCACTCACTCATACATCACACAAACAAAAAACTGAACATGTTCCAATATATATATTGGCTACTGTATGAATTCCTAGCAAAATTTTTCACATAATTCAGTTTTTTACATAACAATTAAGTCAATAAAAAGGGAGAAGTACAACATGCTCTGGATCTCTATGCCAACCTGATCTAGGACCAGTACTAGAAAATTTAAAATCTGTAGCTTTTGACCTAGAAGTAAAATATAGGAGCAAACCCCAATAAGTAACCTCATCTAAGATCTCACATAAAAGTGAGCAAATAAAAAATAATTCAACCCTAAAAGTACGAAAAGTTGATTATACACATTTGCGAAAGGAATTCATTTCACAACGGTGAGGTAGAGCTGGTGAGATAAGAAAACCTGATTTTCAAGCAAACCAATAAATGAAATCACCATAACTCGAAGTCCTCTTCAAATGACCTGCAACCTACTCTTCTCTGCACAAATCCTACTGAGCTGTAGCTTGCTTTTCTGATCCTCCATTCAGACACAGTGAAGTTATGAATGATTTGGCTGAAGATTGAATCATCTCTGGTCAGATGGTAAGCTCTTTAAATGACTCAAGTTTTCCATTTGATGCCAGGGAATCTGCATTTTGTACACTTGAATGTTTCACGCTCCCATTTTCAGCTTTCTCACTTTTCTGATTGTATGCAGAGTTCGCTGTGGCAGAGCTGTGGCTACCCCCAAAGTATGTTGAGTAGGGAAAGTACTCAGCACAACGCTCTTTCCATCCTATAAATGGAAGAGCATAATTTAGAGGCTTATTACTTTGAATCAAACAAGCATAATTTCCAGTTTCACAATTCTATCGCATGTACGTGCACTGAGTCACACATAAGATATATAAAGTCAACAGTAAAACATTACAGAACAAATTCCTGATACATTACCTACCCAAAGGAATTTCAAGGTTCACCCGGTACAACTTCTTTGACATGGCGAAGTGGAAATTTATCAGTTTTAGGTATGGAAAACCCTGGAATAGTTTTACTCAAGGCACAACAGCTATACTAGAGGATATCAACAAGGACTCAGGATTCAATTACCATGGAAAACCAGGACTTGTGGAGCCATTCAAATATAACCATATAATACCCATAGCAATAGTGAATTTTTGGTACTTACTTAAAGCAGCATTATGCTCAACAAGAACTGTTCCAAGGAGTTTGTGAACAGTAATGCAATCTTTGAGTTTCCATTCCCTGACTGGCCCAAGTGCTCCATTTCTGAAATAACCAAAGATGTTTAGCTTCAACACTTAAAGACACAACGAGCCATGGATAAAAAAAAGAAGAAAAATCAACGGAATTGAGAAAATACAAATAATATATCAAAAATGTATTACGTTGGCACCGGGTTGTTTGTTGACTCTTCGATCAACTTAACAGCCTCAGGTTTTCTGTGAGGTTGCAAAGCATAAAGCATTTCTGCAACCGCAGCTCTATGCATCAAGGAATCTGCACAAAGCCCAAAATAAGAAGAATAAACTAGAATCTACGAATGATGAGATGGGACACCAATGAATGAGGTTGACACTCACCTTGATATTTCTCTAAGTAAATCTCGTTCGCCTCAATCAGTGATTTCTCATGCAATTGACTAAGAAAATAATAAAAGAAGCAATTAGTATGGTCATTTAAATTAACTAGATACATGGATGTACACAACAGATAAATATAAAAAGATTAAGGGGGGCTAGCAATTTCCAAGAGAACCTTATTGTGGGTCGCTCTGCTTCCAAGACACTCCAAATAAGTTTCTCAGCTTCAGTAATGGGAGCAGCCATCGAGTCCACTTTATGAAAGAATTTAATCTATAATTTATGAAATTTACAATAAGCCTTTACTAGAATAGAATATGACCAAACACTGATACAAACAAGAAAACAAAAAGAAACATACTAAGCAGCGATGTGAATCTGGGTGTTCAGGATTCAACCTTAGTAGCTGCTTTACTGCCTACAGTCAAAAGAAAAGAAAAGAAAAAACCAAGATAATCAGTCTAAATAAAAGCCAAATTGTAAAAACACCACCCCCAATTATATAATAAAACATAAATAAATGGATTTAACAAGCTAAATATAAAACATTATCAACTGTTTGCTTTGGAACATTAACATCCAAGAACATGGTTTAAGTTGTTTTGTTGATGTGCAGATAGCATAAGCATCCTAGTGCTTATATTACTTGCTTAGTATTCAGTTGAGTTGGCTTTGTACAACCACTAAACATGGAAGAAAAGTAAAAAAAGCTTCTCAGCTCCACATTTAGACTTGAGTTTACCTGAAAGGCAAGCAAAACCTTCTGCCTTCTCATATTCACTTCAAAAGAAAGCAAATGTGTCTCCATTGAATCAGGTGAGTTTTTATGAAGCAACTTCAAGTACTTTGTAGTTTCTGATAGTGGATCTTCAACCTGAAAAATGCATGTCTACATGAGAGAGGATAATATTTTTTTCTTCTGGATGAACACAACTTTGATAGATTTGACATCAATATAGCATCAGAAACACAAAGCTCAGAAGCTACAAAGTAACAGAATTGAGAAAGAACCTGCAATAGCTTTTCCCCATGGGGATCTGGATCCACAGGTTTAACATTTCGTTTCCCCATCTTAGAAACACCACTAGCATTGGATTCTTCATTTTTCGCTTCTGCCTCCTAAAGGAATAACAAATATCAGGATGAAAACTATTCAAGCAGAAAGACTTAAGATAAGCAATGAAAACAAACTATAATACTTTCTTAGCACGAGCTTCTGCTTTTCTCTGTTTTTGTCTCATTTTCTTTTTCTGAGAAGGAAGCAACTTGGACATTTCATCATCTTCTTCCGCTGTAGACTTCAAAGGTGAATCATACAACTTTATATAGCATCTGAAATATTCAAAAACCGAGCGATCAGAATAATGAATATGAATTAAAGGACTACATATGGTTACATCCAAGATAAATGAATGTAAACAGGCTTTAAATAAATAAATCCCCGGTAGATGTCTAATCTACAGTTACTGCCATATGCTCCTCTCCAAAAAATCACTGGGCATCATCTATCCAAACAGAGTCAAAAGAACTAGGATGGATCAGGATTTAATTATCTTTTCTTTTGAAGCAACTTAAATTCCAACTCAAAAGCAACGTCACAGGCACTAAATCAACCAGTCAAGCATAAGACCTATAAGGACAAATCATAGTATCTCACTATTCCAAAAACTCCAAACAAAGCATACTTTGAAACCCTGAAACTCCATCAAGGATATTTGACAGAACAAACTAATATACAAATGCACATAGCATTGGCAACTGGCATCCAATCATGAATTATAAACAATCTAATCTACACACCCTAGGTCAAATGCTTCACCTGATTGCACCAGCTGCTGCTTTGTGAAAATATGAATGTGAATGCAACCGATCCTGAAATTTAAGCATTTCCACATAAGTACGTAGAGTCATTTTCCTCAGGCAGTAAGAATGGAAGTCAAATTGGTCTTCTGTAATATCAGCATAGTGCTTCTCCACAGCTAAAAATTTCTTCAAAGCCCGACCTAGATCACCTTGTCGGAAGTAACTTTCACCAGAAGCTAGCTCATACCTTCAAAACATAACAAAATTTTTGAAGCTCTCATAGAATAACTAGATTAAAAATTTAGTAGGTCCAGATACTAAATAGAGACAAACCACATGCACTGCATGTCGTGAAGGTTGTTGTGCTGATCTCCGTCTTTAGTGAACAATACAGCAGTCTTTTCTGCTAAAGCCACCTTCAATTGAGGGCAAAATATGATGTAAGGCACACTCAATACGGTGACAGAAGCAACATTAATGAACAATAACACCAACAATAAAAGGAAGCTTGAAAACCTGATCAGCCTGCAGCATACGCTTGACACATTCACTGTTTATGTACCGATCTGCAAGATCCATACACCTAGCTTCGTCTGCCAATGCAGCTGCAGCAGCCAAATCACCAGCATGCTTCAAAATCCGGCTCTGCAATCAAAAGACAAGTGAAAACTATTGTGTTAAGTGAACCAACCATATGAGTTTTCCAAAATTATTTCAAAACATAGTTGAACCATATAAACATGGAAATAATCTTTATAGAATTCAAGAGGTTTTTTCTCTGTACATGACATAAAAAAGTTTGACACTACAAATTAGCGGCCAAAGATGCTAAATCATCCAGTCTAAATGGCAGAAGTCTTCCAGAACTTAAAATCTCCAGAGAACAAAAATAATAATAAATTTACAAAGGTCAAGCCATGGAAGAAAACCTAAATAGTAGAAACAACATCTCGCCATTGATAGAAAGTAGTACTTTGAACCCATGACTTGAACAAGGTTTGACATACAAAAACATATCAGGAGAATTATTTTAGAAAAACATACATAGACATAGATATTTCTTCATAGAACTTAAAAACCAATCTCAATATCTATAAAGATAACAGATACAAAGTAAATTTATCAGTGCATCACGCATCTCAAAACAAATTATAATAATTATCTTAAACACTGGCAGATGAACCATGGGTGAATATAATCAGAGTTGACAGACAAATATCCAAACGAACCTTGGCAGAGTATAAATCAATAACAGTTGGAGTGTGATCAATGGCCTCATCAATTTTAGAGAGAGCAATGTCATATTGTCCTCGTCTGTCATAATGCTGCATCAGCACAGAATCTCTGAGTGTAAGTGAAAGAGAGAAGGGAAAAGCATGCTTTAAATATGAAATGGCCAACCTGTGCCAATAAGAACAAAGTCCACATAAGCGTGGAGGGAGGCTCTTTGTCTGTGCTGCACTCAAGAAGGAAATAAAAGTAAAACACAATCACCAAGAAGAAATGCAAAAGAAATCTTAACCATACATGCTGCTATGGCTAAAAATAGTCACTTGAATGACCAAGGCCCATAAAACAAAGTTAAGAAGTATCAATTCAAAAGTTAAGTAGTTTAATCATAGCAACTATTATGCTAACTAATTCAATAAAATGCTACTAAAAAAATAACGAGGCAAGTATTCGTTAATATATCATAGGGTTGTCCAGGCCATGTGTGTGCATGAGAACTAACATAAATGAGCAAGAACAACTACATTTCAAATCGATTGTGCATGAGCATTAAGATAAATCAGCAAGAACAACTCCATTCAATGCAATTTGACATATTTATAATGTATCCATAAGTAGCTTACGAGATTATTACTAAACTGTCAAAAAATAAATAATAAATAATAATAAAAAACATGGATCAATTTTGAAAGATAAGATGGGAATGAAAGGAAGCAAAAATTGTCTTTTAACTAAGAAAATAACAATGATGAAACTCGCATTTGAATATCTAGACAGAAAAATCCTCTATTCATTTTCCATTTTGGAATAACCGACATAAAATATGTTTACGAGGTTCAACAATTCACATATAAGTCACTACCACATCTTACCTCCCAGGGTAATAACCAGTAGTCCTAATTAAATTTTCCAACTCAACAATAAGTTGCTCCAGAATGTCCGCCTGGAAAACAGTCCGCATGGCATAAGCACATTTAGTTGACATTTCCATCCAAAATATTATAGTTCTCAACATGCTCTAAAGAGTAACTAATTTTTTAAAGGAAAACAGATTAACCTTGCCAGGGTGATCATACAAGGGAGAAAGATCTGAGAATAATGAAGGAACTCCCTGAAAGCACCAAAATGATAGTCGCGATGCATAAAGACTAGAAAGACAAGTTAAAATAGCATAAAATGAACCATCAAATACCTTGGTAAGAAGAGGCCTAATATAATTGTCTGCCGCTTCTCGAAATTTATCACCGTGTGAAAAATCAAGTGGTATTCTCTGATGAGGGAAAGAAAGGAAAGAGAAAACACCCAAAATAATGTTCAAAATAAAATTTATGTGCATTTTTATAAGTTAATCATTCATTTCACAATAAGAACATAGATGAAGATTTTATGGAACAGTACCAGCATGAATCAATAAAAAACTCCAGTTAACATAAACTCTATTGCAGCATTCCTCATTTAAAGATTACTAATACACACACACACACACACATAAAAATATATAATGTATGGAGAAGGATTGCTATAAAAATATAAATGACAATGCATCCACATTTAAACTAATTCATGACCACCACAGATGTCAAACTCTGTTCCAACAGTTTGATGAACTCAACTCTTTAATCTCCTTTGATTTATGGACATTTAAATACTTTAGAAATTGAGATTAGTTGACAGAACAAAAATTACCTGAAATAGGTAGAAAATGGATTTCCAAAATTATACAGCCAAATTAATAATATTACGAATTTTGATAGTTTAGAAATATTACCAAGACATAAGAATATCTATTAATATTATAGTCCTCCCTTCTTATGTAATTACTTCAATATTTTCAGTTACCAGATAGGTGAGCATTTTTTAACTGAAAACACTACCTAATTCTTGTTCCCTCTAATTCAAATAAATGTCTCGTATTATTTGAGCTTGCACAAAAATTTTAGCAACTAAAAGGACAGTTTCCAGCATGGCATGAAAACTAAATACAACATAAAAAAGTGCACAGAAAATATACACAAACAATGTCAGACACTGACACTGACATTGACACTGAAGACTAGAAAAAACTTCACTAGGGTTTTAAATCTGCAATAAACTCAGACAAAAAACAGAAAAGACAATTTCCATTTTGAAAGAAAGAAACAGAAAATCTGAATGAATATATCAGAAACAGATAACCTATTACCTTGACAGCAGATGACCAACTGTATTGCTGCCTGAGTGATTTGTACAAGGCATCTAACTGTTCAATTTGATCAGGTGAATACTGGGCATTTTCTGAATAGAGCCCAACACATTTTTGCAGGCCTTCATAATATCTGAACATTGTGAAGCCAGACAATATAATTACACTTCTAAAGACATGCACATTCACATAAACACAAAAGAGTGAAAGATCTGCTTGCTAATAATATGTCAACATGAGCATATTAAGCGGTAAAAGGGAAAAGATTAAACAGAAAAAATGTCAAAAGCACTAGGATATGCCAAGTGACATTTTTTCTCAATGTTCGTACAAAACTATGACTAGTTACATATTTTTCTTGGCAAAACTATACTGTCACATAAGATATGCCCACCGACATAAATTTTATGACTGCTATCTATCCGCAGTTTCAAACAATACAAGAGCATAAAATGGCACATTAGACCCAAAAGTGGCTTTAGTAATAAAAGGTAAAAGTATTGTCTAACGTTTTGTCAGCTCAATCAAATCCATAATAAATTTCAGAACCATTTGCAAATCTAATTTTAATAAGAACAAACTAATAAAATTCAGAACCTTTGGAAATCTATTTTTAATAAGAACAGACTAAAATACATCACGTTACCTGTAATTGTCAGGATTCATGGAAAGTAATGCTCGATACAGTGTTGCACCTTCTTCAAGACGACCAAGCTTTACCAACAGAGAAACTCCTTGTTCTTTATAAGCCAATTTGTCAACCTATAAATACAGAGACAATAAACAATACTGACTGAAGTTTATAATGCTCCAACTTAAAAAGTTCTAATGCACGTCTTTACCAGCAAATATGTTACAAACACTTACTATTTTTAACTCTTTCTTCTGCAACTCCTCAACTGCTCGCTCAATTGAACCACATTCCTCTAACAACGATATCTGAACAAAAAAATCAATACACAGCTATCAGAATCTTCTTATGGGATAACAAACTAACAATTTGAGCATATGTTAGTAAACCATAAAATGATTTAAATATAATCTGTGATACAATTAAAATAGTTAACTAGATGCAATTAATGATTTGCAATCCCATCTGTAAAAAATAATATCAATGGAAGAAAAGTCATTAAAGCCATAAGTAAGACCTCTGCTTCAGGCAAAACTCTATTTAACTAAAACTGATTTAGCTCTAGGAAATCTAACTTCTGACAAGTTCAAGATTAGCTTAGCAATTCAAAGTCAAGAAGCAGCTTAAATATCTTATTAACTTATGCTATATATCTCCACATGTTTACAACAGTAAAACCCATTCAAAGAACACCACAAGTGCATTGAACAAAAAAAAAAAAAAAAAGGAAAGTTATATATGGGAGCCATCAGTTAACATACCTTATATAAAAGCATTTCCCCATGTTCACAACGTTCATTATCAGGAGGATAATCATCTTCTAGTGTCCCCTCATACGCTTCTAGAATTTCAACTGCTTTTAAAGCACTAAACATAAAAAATAACAAGAGAAGGAATTTTTCAGTGTACGAAACAAAACATCAGAAAACTACCTAGAATAACAATATTACAACCAAAAGGAAATATATAATTCCGAGTTGTCAAAACTGTATAAATATAAATGCATGTTTACACAAAAGAGAACAAACCAAATACGTGGTTATAAACCTTAAAAATTACACTAGGAGAGGAAACAAAATTAAATGGCAAGATGAAAAAATCTTCAGGAACAGATACATCTACAAGTTGCCACAGGCAAGTGAGGCATACTGACACCATGTCTAGTTTTAAAAAAGAAAGCATAATGACAAAGTGCCAGAGGAATACTAAACTTCGATATTCTACTAACTAATCTTCATATAGAAATAACTTCAGTTAATTGTCTTCATCAATGTATAGATTGTTATTTGCACGTAGATATCTATAGCAATCACATATAATGACCTTATGCCGATGTCAAAACATTAAAAATATCACACTTTCCTTGATCTTAGAAATAATACAACGATTATTTAAAAATCAAAGTAGCTAAAACTTCCATGTATTAAAACACAACGATGTTTTATACAGGATGTCCCATATTTCAAACATTAAGTAACAAATCATAAGATTGACATTCAAATAACATAATTAACGATTTCGTCAAATCTTACCAATGGTCCAATGTTAACAAATATTTTGTCCGACCTTTAATTTTAGAGTTCTCTTTTATTAATTCTTAAGAAAGCCTCCATATAACTGAACTGATAAGTGTGGTAACCCCTCTGAGGGAGAAAATTAGTAAAATCTCTTATACAGTATTTTATTGCTTTCAACAGCAAGAAATAAATCTTTAAAGCTGGTATTCCATGTTGATTAAGTATACTGTAAATGGGAGAACACTGGGCTTAACATGAACTACGATGATTTTACCAAACATTGGGGATAACCATGAATGAACTAAACAAATTTCTGTCATGGCAATAGGCCCAATCTACAATGAGTTTTAGTTTTATGAATCAACAGATCAATGAAAAAACCAATATACAATGGGTTTTAGTTTCAAGGATCAAAGGATCCAATCTTACTTTGAGTTTAGATGATGAGCAACAGCAAAGCCAATCCAATTCATGCGATGGTTTGGTTTAAGTGTGAGAAGTTGTTGTCTCGTCTCAACAAAACCAGTCAAATCCCGCATCTGAGCCTTTAATACAGAGGTAATAAGTCACAACTGCCTCAAACACATCCCAAAGAGAACCATAATATAATATAGAAAGATTTAAGAGTCATTAATGCTGCGGAATTGACTGGAGGACATCAAGTATAATGATCTTTTTTTCCTTTTTACCTGATCAGTGTTCTAACAACTATACATAAAGTTAAAAGAAATAAAAATCCCATATATCTTTCAAATGAATGACACCTTATTGTCAGAAATCTTAAAATTTTTAAAACAGAAAAAACTAATCTAGACACATTTTTTCCTTTTCTTTTTTTTAGTAAGCTTTAAGTGACCATAATAGTAAATATCATATCAGAATCAAGAAGCATACTTGCAATAGTGACAGGTCCCGTAATATTTCAATATTGTCTGGATCTATCCTCAGCGCATTTCTATAGCATTTTATTGCCTCCCTATATTCTCTGTCTGACCGGTAAAGAAGGCCGTAAACATGCCAGCAAACATGACTTTTAAGGTCATTCTGCATGGAGACAAGAACGTAAGCTTCACAATATATTATAAACCAATGGTTTCGGAAAAAAAACCTATAAAACCAAGAGAGTTAGAAACATAATCCCAACCTTTAGCCCTAGCCGGACAAGATCATAAGCTTCAGATTTACGGTCCATGCAATTTAATGTCAACCCCTTCATTGATAAAGTTTCTGACCAGGATCAAAAGTCCATTAATATTGCAACAAGAATCACAAGTCGAGTCAGAAAAGTGATTTAAATATAAATAAAAGTGATAAGGTGCCTCCTATTGGCATGTATTTCCATCCTAATTTTCCATGCCCCTATCAAAATGTCTATGAAGAAAGATTTACATAAATCTGGACTGCTATGTTACACTCCTGACATGAATCATTAGAGAGAGAGAGAGAAAGAGAGGTGAAGTGCATTACTAAACATTACGTGTGAGCACTTGAACTAAGAATTAGTAAAGGAACAATCGGAAGAATGTAAATACAAAATAAATATGTTTTACATATTTTCTTTAGACTGTAACTTCTTATCTTCATAAGTAAATTTTAATTACAAGCTGTAAGCATGCATCAACAGAAAGGAACAAAATAATGCAAATTTGAAGTGGACAAAAGTATTAAATGAAAACTAACTGCATAACAAAATCAAAGATGATATATAAAATGTTAATGGTTGCAAAATAAAGCAATTCTAAATTAAACATTACAGATGTAAAATCTACCTCCATGTTCAGGAAACTTTTTCAATATAGCATCTGCTGCTTTCAGCCCCTTCTTATACTGTTTAGTTTCGTATGATTTCTGCAATAATGTAACATTACAAACAAGATTTGATTTTCAGTGGAGGAACAAAAAAGAATCTAAAGCTAACTTATAAAGATTACATTTCCAACTAATATCGTGTGAAGATATTAACCCAAGCTATATGACATAGCTATACTGTAAATAAGTGAGCTATCAGCTGAATTGACCATCGTTAATGGACCTACTTTGACTTAACAAGCTCAAAGCATGACCTTGAATAAATAAAATAAAGAGAACGCACAAACAAACAACTTCACTAAGCTTCTGAAACCATTTAACACATTGCATCATACTTCCTTTGAATGAAAGTCAATTTCAGATACTCTTTTTCTTATTTTGATTCTTCACTCCTTAAATTCACTACCCAGCTCGATTCAAGTACCAACTTTTAATAACTGCTGCAGTGTCAAACTTGGAAACTTTTACATTTTTCCTGAACTAGAAAAACAAACAAATTTCAAGCTTTTAAGACATCCTTACGCTTTTTCACTGCGCACTACCTCAGAAACGCAATTCAACTCGCAAAATTAAACAGAAACTGGCTGACTTATCATTCATTTGATGCGCAAAATCCCAAAACCAATCACATAAAGCCCCAATTTTTATAATCAATTTTATCAATTTGTCCAGCATTCAAGCATCGGAACTGAAGTAAACAATCAGAACAAAAAGTTAATCTACAGCATCTAGGGTTTTATTATCTTCCATGTATAAGGTAAGAAAAAGTTATTGAACTTCGATCTGGCAGTGATTAAAAAGGAATGGAAAGCAGAGAGAGAAGCAGAAAGAGCAAGGAACCGAAGCTTACGACTATGAGCTTGAAGAGGTTGGCCTCTTTGGGAGGTAGCGAGGCACCCATTGTTGCAGAGAGACAAAGAAGGTAAAGTGGAAGAGAGTCGAGGGCTAGGTGTCTGTGTGCTAAAAAACTCTTATGAATATGAACTAATAATGGGATGCGATGAGAGATATAGAGAGAGAGAGAGAGAGAGAGAGAGAGTGGTGGCGTTTATCTGCTGCAACCCTACTGTGAAACAAAGAAAAGAAAGATTTAAAAGGGAAGCAACTCCTATATACTAAGACGATAAATCACACCGCTCCTGTGTGCGCGTGTCAATGTTTTGGTCATTTGGGTTTCTCTCGTTTTTTTTTTTTTAACAAANAAATAAATCTAAAAAATAAATATAATTAAATATTAATTAATTAAAAATATATACATACATAATTAATAAATTTATTAATACGTCTAGTATTATTCTATTCTTTTTATTTTTTTTTATGTTAGTGAACGTTAGTTTTATAGAATTTTAATTGATTGTAACTTCTTTATATATATATATTATTTGTATTTTTAACTTAGATTTAATCATAAAAATAAAAGGATCCATTTTTCTCTAAATAATTTGTTTTATAAAACTTAGCCCTATTTAGCATAGATTATGAAATGTAAGATACAACTTTAAAAGCCAAAAAGGTGCTCCTACAATTTTTTAGAAATGCTTCCGAAATTGAAAAGATGTTTTAATCAGAGTCAATAAAAAGGCTTCCTTAGGAAATACTTTAGGAAAAGCAGAAACAGAAGTAAAATCTAAGTCCAACAGGGCTTTAATTCTTCAAACATATATATTTTTATGGAAATATCATCCAGAGCTCCCTTGGCTGATGATAATATTTTTACTGCTTCAGTAATTTGACCTATAACTCTTTTCTTCATATTTTTCAATATATACAAGGGAAAAGAACAAAGAGATTAAATTTGGGAAATTATGAATTTAACAAAAAATTGCCTGCCTTGCAAATCTTTCAGTGTCAAGAGAGAGTTCATTTCAGTTATTATGGATCTTAGAGGATACAGTATTGTATGCAAGGTCTATTTCCTCTTCTGTCATTTCCACAGTTACATCACTGTCATATCCTGCTGCACCACCGCCAACATTTTCAATTCTTTTGCCGTCCTTCTTTTGTTCATCACTCTTTGGCTGCCTTTTGTTCTTCCTTGCTGAATCGTCTTCTAAAATACTAATTTCCACCTCATAAATTCGTTTGCATTCCATAGCATGTCTACACAGATCTTCCTTAGACATTGATCCCGTATTATTATCTCCCACGCCGTCAAGCTTTGCCAGCTCTTCAACCACACAAGGGACGAATTTCCACTCCTCGATAAGTTTGCAGACATCCTGCATGCAGATTCATCAGAAATAAAAGGACTTTGGAAACAAAAATAATTTTTATGGTCATATTTCAATGAATTTGGCTAGGTACAAGAGCACTGATCAAGTTTTGTCACATTAGTAACCAAAGGTTCAATCTTCAATGCTTTTTTCTCACCATTATTGTCAGGTGCCATGAAAAAAACTGTGCCAGTCAGTAAACATGCCAATAGACTCTAAACAAGCAAAAAAGGCAAAATAGTTTGCCTGAATGACTACAAATTAAAGATACCTGCTTTTGTTCAAGAGAATCAATTGCATCTTGTAAACAAGTTAAAATCCCTTCAGCTGCTATTTTCTTTATCTCAGTTGGCTCTGGCTGTAGAAGGTTAAAGGCAGACAACAATAAGATCTATTCACGAAAAACCAGGACAAAATGGAGTTCAACACATTTCAACCATATCTCTGAACGATTTGACAGAAATATACATAAATAAAAAAAATTAGTTGCTTCAAAAGATATTTTGAAGTTCAAACCATGGCAGACCGAATTTGTTGAGAAAACAAATTCTTATGTGACATATTGAAAACATCATGACTAATAGATCAAATGAAACTATATCAAACAGAGACACATATAATCATTAGAAAAATTTACAAGCCTGACAATTTTGTCCATCACAGGAACTGATTCCTTGTAAAAACGTTTCATGGAATGAAGAAAAAGACTATTCAAACTAGATGCACAATTTATACTAATATAACGATGAATTTCTGCTGGGAGATAGAACTGGGCCAATAGGTGGCCACGGACCTTTTCTTCTTGACTCTCTAGCCATGAGATTGTATTGTTAAAATCGTCAACGGCCCACTTCTTCACTTCAGAAGGAGAAAAGAACTCTTTCGCAGAATTAGGAGCTTTATTCATCTACACAGAGCCAGAAACAGAGAAACATTGTTATGTATAAAGTTATTGCATCAAACTTTAGTCATAGTGCCATTACAAGGAGAAGAAACAGTAAAGCTGCAGTCAAGCAAACATTGTAATGTACCTCTGCAACTGCTGAGGCAGTTGGTTTTGAATGTGATCCATCTTTCTTTCGAGATTTTCTAGGTGGGGATGCTTTTGGATCTGCATGCCGTCATACAGTTCAAAACATGGATATATTTTATTTTATTTTTTCAAAAAGAATACCCTTGAGAACAATAATTGTGGAAAAATTAGTAATTTATTTCAGCATTAGGAGATAGCCCGTTATATTTCAATTTCCATATTCATAAACAACGAAGTTCAGATCAATATGTCATTTCTCATCTGTTGAAAATTCAATTAGCTATATCAGATAACATACAGCCCTCAATGAGTTTTATGAAAGTATGCACTGGCAATTACATTACCTAGGTTGGGTTTATGGGAAGCATAACTTCTACGCCAGGGCTTCCCAGCATGCATCAGGTAGCTTTCAATATCAATGAGCTTCCTCTGTGAATAACACTCTGATATCCATTCCTAACATGTCAAATAATCAAAAAGCTAGTAACATTAGCATTGAGCATGATAGAGAAAATGATTGTTCAATATCAGTAAGATCTGATCTGACTCATTTTAGAGCCAATATCACACAGTGTTGGGTTGATATCAATCAAATACAACTGAACTTTATGCAACATCATTGGAAGTTGAGCAATTATAAATTCAAGTAGGCTATAACCTAAACAGGGATGCAAATCTTTTAGCAAAATCAAATGTCAATGGCTATCGTGAGGCTAGAATTTTCAAAAGAGAAAAGTACCAAGAAGAACCAATTCCATTAGGCATTTACAAATTACAAGTGAGCACATTGTAAACCCATTACGCCAGAAGAAGCTAAATTGTAATCGAAGTCCTGCCTTATTTGTCTAATGGAGATCCCTAATCTCCATATAACCATCCCCACAGCCCACCCTACCCGATTAACCAACAGGCTAGCCTTCCCCAAATTACTCATACCAAGTGAGCAACGATTCATGTTAGGAATCAATAGCAAAGCCAAAATTCATGAAGAATTATTAAATATAATGAGTAAACAATTTTTTTATGCATGAATAAGAAAGTAAAGTGGAAAAGACCAAAAACCTTTGAAACGATAGTCCCACAATCTGCCTCAACTTGTCGAAACTTTGGGGTGTTAGGAAATGCACAAACCAAGAGTGTGCATCCAGAGTTCCAGTCAGGCTGAAATTCTGCTCCCATTTCCAGAGCTTGTGACCTCAAAATGCTACGCTCAGGATTAACAAACCCTGAAAGTACAAATACTACCCCTTCCTGCCAATACAACAATTACAATACTAACTTAGTTTTGGTAATTCAGAATAACAGAAACCATGCAAAGTCATAAAACTTATGATTTAGTACCAGCAGCTTGGAAAAGTTTGTAGCTTCCGAACTGGTTGCAGAAGTCTTACTGTTCTCCTTGGCAGATGTACTTCCGGACCCAGTACATTGCTTGCCATGCCCTTTGGCTTGCTTAGTCTTCCCACTACCATTGCTTTCCTCACCTTGACAATCCCCAGCTGGTTTCTTTTCAAAAGACTCATTTTTATTTTCTTGAGAACTCATCCATGAAGGAAGATTTCGCTTCCCAGCATTATTACCAAAATTTCCCGGAGTCTTCTTTGAAAAAGACATGTCAGAGACCCGTTGACACGCCAAATGCTTCTACTCACTAAGCAGGTAGAATAAAAGGTACTCAGTCAGGCTACAGGATTTCTCATACCCAATTCTACAAAATAGAAAAACAATAATCATATACAGAAAAATAAGATGAACTAAATTAGATGTTCATGTAATTCTTGATGGGCAACTAATACAATCAATTTAATTAGGAGGGAACCAATCCGGGTAAACTTCAATTTGTCACTGGATTTCTTCCTAAACACGAACTACCCGTTATTCTTTCGCAATAAAAATTAACCAATTAGAAATGCGGAAAAGGTCTCGCAATTACAAATGCACGCTTAACATAACTTATATTCGAAGAAAGATTACATTACAGAAACTAACATCAGCCACACAGAGACAAATAAAATAGTTAGAATTGGAAAAACTAAGTATATATTTTAAAAAATGGCCACCCAGTAGAAGAGAGGGTGAGAGAGTAAGCCAGTGCAACATGCAATAACAGGGTTTTACCTTAAGGCTCTGGGCAAGAAAATAGATCCTATAGCGTAGAGAAAATGATGGAAAACTGCAGGTAGATTCTCTTTCCTTGAGAACTCGGGACTACCGGGGAGGTTTCAGTTTCTGGGTCCGCTTGGGTTTTCCTCAGCTGTACAATTTTTTCTACTCTACACCGTCTTTTTTTTTTGGGGGTCTACGACCAGGAGCCAGTTCAAAATTTTCCATAAATTAAAATGTTTAAGAATCTAAAGTATTTTTTTTTTTTCACCTATAGACGTTAGTAGTGATTTATGTTTAAAATTTTTGCCAATCATTTATGTTTATTTTTTAACAGTATTAGTCTTATATACTGACAAAATTAATATTTACTAGTCATTTTTATAATTTCGTTTGCATTGTGTTAATTCGTTCCATATGCATATCACATATCATAAGGCAAACGTGTCATTTTGAAAATTCTCATTATCTTTTCCTCCCTCTGTGCCCTCTGTAGGTAGTAAAAAATCACATGACAATGTTACGGCGTGGATGATGAGAACATCGCCGTTGTGGAACTTGGGAGATGAAAAAAGAAGATTAGGAAGACGGAAAGTAAAAGTATATGTGCTGAGAATAAGAAGACTGTTCATTTGGAAAATTATTTAAATAAGATGTTTGGCATATATTATATTGAATTGCATGTCAAATTGACAATTTTTTCCAATATATAGAGGGCAGAGGAGGAAAAAAAGAGAAGGATTATATTCAAAATGACATGTTTGACTCTGACATTTGATCTGCACATGGATTAAACTAACAAAATACGAACAAAATCATGAAAATGATTAGTAAATACTTATTGTCAAAATATTGGACCAATATTGCTAAAAAAGAATAGATGTAAAGGAGAGTAACCCTAAACATTATAAGTTCAAAAAAGCCGAATCTAATACAATATGAAGTGGACGTGCCGGAGTGGTTATCGGGCATGACTAGAAATCATGTGGGCTTTGCCCGCGCAGGTTCGAATCCTGCCGTTCACGAACGTACTTTTTGAACGCGCCTTTATTTTTTGTTTTTAAAAAGAAAAAGAAAGAAAAGTTACGTCAGGGACATATCTGCAAAAAAATAAAATAGAACAAATTAATTACAGTAAAGAAGCGGGTGTATGATGTCCGGTGTACACCCTCGCATTCCCGCTTTTCCCCTTTTCGAATTCCCAGTCTTTTCTCTTTCTCTTTCCATCTTCTAGGGTTTCCGGGTTCGATCTGTTTTTCAAAAAACACTCACCATTATGCTAAAATGGTGACCGTTTCTCGGGGCTCCGATGCAGTTGACCCGCTTCAGGGCTACTGGGGAATCTCTCTCTTTCCCAAGACCTTTGGAGTCTTACCTGAACCTTCAAAGCCCTTCGACCCCGACGACGACCTCCAAGCCATCCACAGCCACCTTAAATCCCTGGTGCTCTCTCACTTCTTCAACCGTTTCAATTCAATGCTTCTTGCGTGTGCATTTCTCAACTAGTAGATGTCTCCGATTATTTTAATTTTTTTAAAGTTTTGTCATATGATTTGTTAATTTTTAATTTTCTTGATCTTCGAGAAAATTGCATTATCTAATCGCTTATAACTGCTGAGAATTTGTTTGGATTTATTGAAATTATTCATTTTTTTTAAGCCTTTTCAATTTAATGCCCTTTCTGATTACTTAGAAATTCAAAGAATTTCCTCTTGACTTGTTGTTCAGAAATATTCAATTTTGGTTTGCGTGTGTGTGTGTGCGTGATCTACTATCATAACTTAAATTTGTTTCTGCCTTTTTCAGGCTTTACGAAGTCCTAGTAAGCTTAAAGAACGGGCAAAAATAATTTTAAACTCTGAAAGTATGAGCTGCCAAGCATCAAAAGACGAAAATGAAACTATTCCTGCAAAGGCTGAAGAAGATCCTCGAGAACGAAGGCCAGCCTTAGCTCGTAAACGAGCTCGGTTTTCTTTGAAGCCTGCTTCCAGGTCAAACTTGTGGTTGTTGTCTTTTTCACAGAGGTCCTTTTGCTTTTGCAAATGGTGTTTGAAGCATTATATATCTTCTTTTATAGAGAACCTGCTGTGAGTTTGGAACCAACTTTGGACATTAAAAAACTGAAGAACCCAGAGGAGTTTTTCATGGCCTATGAAAGGCTTGAAAGTAAGTTTCATTTGTTTTTCTATTATTAAGAATCTTTACTGCAGATGTTCTGTACAAAACTAGATTTGATTGTCATTTAGATGCCAAAAGAGAAATACAGAAGCAGATGGATGGCAATCTATCAGATTCAGATCAGTTCAATCCATCTCCAGTTGTTTTACGCCGCCGCCGACCAGGAATTATGCGGTAAAATCAGCATTACATATTGTCTATCTCCTTTTTATGCCTGTTTTAATATAAAGTTTGCATTATGTTTCTTTTTTCATTTTGTTTACAAGTTTGCATTAGTATTCATACTGCAGGAGGTCAGCTAGATACAAACATCTCTATTTGTCAGTAAATTCTGAAGACAATGATAATGTTGCGTCCTCTCAAGAGACATTTGAATCAAACATTCTTAGTCCATCTTATCAGAGCTCACAACGAGAAAATAATAAAATGGAATCATCTGGTAAGCAAGTGTATGAAAGAGAAGTTCAGTGCCTAATTTGAATTGCACATTTTCCCTTTCATTCTCCTTTCCTTTCCTTGACATGTTTTTGCTTTTAATTACTTTTACTGTCCCTACCCTGTTAAAATCCATGCCTCTTAGGTTGATTAACTATTCTATATATGTTCAATAGGTAAGACAGGACATATGAATGGTGAAATGTTAGAAGATCTGCTATCTCTTAATAATGAAGACCTTGAAGGGGATTGGATTGTGAATCGTTTACTGGATCACATGAACTTGCAGATCAAACCACTTGATATAGACAAATTATCCCTTCCAGATGTCCAAGATATTCCGAAGATAGATCTGAAGTCTTCAAGGGATAACTTACCAAAGTCTAGACATGTGTTGCCACCCATAGATAATATATTAAACACTAAAACCCCTGTGAAGCTAAGACAGGGGACTGAAAACTGTTCAGTTTCTCCAACCCTGCTGAAGAACCCATTTGCTTCAGTGGCATCGTTAAACAGGAGAATTTCCTTAACAAGTCCAGCAAGTGACCCTTTTTCACTACATGATACAGATCAGTTGCCTGGGACAGGAAATTGTTTAGCCTCTCCCACCCCGCCGAAGAGCCCATTTGCTTCACTGGCATTGTTAAACCGGAGAATTTCCCTAACAAGTCCAGCAAGTGACCCTTTTTCACCACATGATATAGATCAGTTGCCTAGGACAGAAAACAGTTTAGCATCTCCCACCCTGTTGAAGAGCCCATTTGCTTCCCCGGCATTGTTAAATAGGAGAATTTCCATAGCAAGTCCAGCAAGTCACCCTTTTTCACCACATGATATAGACCAGCCTGTGACGAATCCCTCTCCCATTGAACAATTTGGTTCAGTCGATGTAGGCAAGCAGTCTGATAAAATGAAGTCACCTTTAAATGAACAAGATAACAATACTAGGTCACATGAGGTGGCTATTGGAGACAAAAGTGAAGCATCTAAAAATTGTGCAAATGAAAATTCAAGTAAACTAGGTTCTCTTCTTGATGGCTCAAGCGCATTTCGTGTTACTGTGGAAAACCAGGTTACAAGCAGTAATATGGAAGACATAGCTATGAATGAAAACTTAGGCGGGTCTGATGCTGATGAGGATGCTCAAGCAAATAGAGCCACTGTTGAGGAAAAGATGTTTTAACTTTTGACTGTTTTAGATTTGTCATAGCCATAGAGGACTGTGAATGTTTGAATCTTACAGTTATGATGTATTTTGATAAGATGCAGGTGGAAGATGTACCAAGGGAAACAGTGGCCCCTGCACAGCATGATCTTGACATGATGGACTCAACTTTGGATAATTCTAATAGTATCCAGAGTCAGTTAGGTATGACAATGTCTCACTTGTTATACCATGTTAAAAGTATTACAAATAGTTCCAAACCTCAGTCAAGGACCCAAGCTATTTTTGCATTCATTGTTCTCCAAAATTCATCCTCCTGAGTCACTGCTTAAAGACGCAAATCCTATTTCCTTCCATACTGTCATATTTTACTATGTTGACACAACGAACCCCTTTTTCTATGGTCAATGGACTCCCTTTAATTACCTTTTAAAATGATACTTGTTTTTTCAAAACTGTGGAGTTGAAATTATATACCATCTTCAATTCTTTTGTTTTTACAACTTTTTAAGCTTTCTCAATCTCAAATCATAATATAGATATCTTTCTCTGGCAAGCGGAAAAAGAAATGTTTATGCTATATGAGGATGGCACGTAACGAAGCCGTTTATTTAAGTTGAAGTAATTAAAAAATTCTAATAGGTGCTGAATAAAAATCATTGAATTTGATTTATCTCTTTCCACGTTCTAGATCTTAAAACCGTTCTTTTACCTTTCACGAACCTCTATTGCATGTTTTTAGATTATAAGGCAGCACTAAAACGGGTACCCTTCATACTCTTAACTCTTTTCTTTCAGCACCTGGAATTAAATTGTTTTCCTTTTAACATTTAAGGCACTTTAGATCATTTCTATTTGCTTCATATGTGCATTTTCTTCTTTCCTTAGGTGCTGCTTCACCTGAAAACCATGCAAGGGATGGACAATCTGAAACTCCAGACAACGATGTAGAACTGCATAACAAGGTTGTCTGTTTGTATTTTTTTTCTTTTTTTTAAATTAAAGAAAATCCTTGGTGTTGGAAAATATTTAAACCTAGAAGTTTGAATTTATTCTCCAGTACTATTATATTTGCCTTTCATTTTCTTTCTATGGTAACTGTTTCAACCAGTTATGATTTAAGTTTTAATATCTTGTGAGACAGGTAATCCAAGAAGAATCTAGGATAACAGTGGATAAGCAAAGCAAAGTGAAGTCGCGTCCACACGGAGGACATAAAGATAAAGAAATTTGTAGGCGGAAGAGCCTTGCAGGTGTTTATTCATGCTAATTCAACATCATTTATATCTTATAATATCAAAGTTGCTGTTATTGCTGATCTGTTTGTATTTGATTCTCTTATAAAATTTTTGAAATATTTTATCTTCGTAGGGTCTGGTTCAATGTGGAAATCTGGGGTAAGACGAAGCACCAGGATCAGGACAAGACCTTTGGAGTATTGGAAAGGGGAAAGATTGTTATATGGGCGTATACATGAGAGTGAGTATTGGATTTTTCTGCATGAGTAATTACTTATATTTTTAATATCATCTATCATAGATTGTTTTGCGGATCTCTAAAGTTTAAGTACCCAGATTATTAGCATCAAAGTTAGTGCACAGTTCATATTTAGAATATGTAGAACCATTTCATATTCAGAATATGTAGAACTTCGGATTTGGAGTTAATCCATGGTACCAAGTTAAAAGTCCAACATTGGTCATAGACTACGGTACGTCTTGGTGTGATATATAAAGGTTTGACTTAGGATCCCAAAAGAAACTTGGCTAGCACTTTTGGGTAAGGCTTAATGGGCAGGATTATGAATGGTTACTAGAGTCATTGCTAAGCTGGAATAATCTATCAGTCAAAGGGGTGGGCAGACTTTTGGGACTGACCGACTACAAACGTGCATGTGGCTCCTGCTTGGTTGCTGTCTAATAAGGGTGGAGGATTGTAAAACTCCCAGGTTTGGGGGTTAATCCAAAGTACCAAAGTTAAAAGTTCAATATTGGTCATAGACTACGCTGCATCCTAGTATGGTATATAAAGGGTTGGCTTGGGATTTAAAAAAAAAACTTGGCTAGCATTTTTGAGAAAGGCCCAATAGATCAGTAGGCCATTAAAGAATACTAAGAGTGAAATCTTTTTGGTGACTTCTGTTGATTCCCTATAATTTTAGGTTTTATAACAATCCACTATAGCTCTGTCTCATAAGTATTAACAGTAGAAGTTTTTAAGGTGGAAGTGTCATTTAGAGCTTCTGCAATTGTTCATGAAAAATTTGAACTGTAAGTGTAAAAATTTATATCTTCCATATCTTCTTGCAGGTCTTGCAACGGTAATAGGACTGAAGTATGCTTCTCCTGCGAAGGAGGATGGAAAGCCCACTCTCAAGGTGAAATCTTACGTCGCAGATGAATTCAAAGAACTTGTTGACCTAGCGGCTCTGCATTGAGTTAGTCTGTACCTTGAAAGATATGTTATCATGACATTGTTTTGTCGACCGTTTCAATTTGGATACTATTTCTGTTTCTGAACTCATCTCCAAGAAGCTAATCTTAATTAAACTGTATAAATACCGAACAATCAATTAAGAATCAGGATCACATGTTATTATATAAAAATGTGAGAAGCACATGTTGGCGTCTTGATCTTGATTGGTAATTTCGTAAGAATATAAAAAATAAAATATAAAATAAAAGATTATCAGTCATACGAGTATATGATTTATTTTTCTTCTAACTTTTTTAGCCTCCGTTGGAAAATAACTTGTCTGGTAACAAAGCCAAAGGAAATGAAAATCAAACCAATTACTTGTAAACCGTAATAATAGAAAGTGGTTTTATCATGTATGATGTACTAATTCACAATTTTATGAAAATAAAGTTTTCTTTGATACGATGTGTTATTACACAGTGATGTATTAACGATTTGATTTTTATGAAAGTTCTACCTTTCGGTTTCAGAAAAAATAAAAATAAATAAGTAAATAATAAAAACGTTAACTTTAGTACGAGTGTATAATTAACATGTATTGGGAAAGTGATTTTTAGCCCAAAAATAAAAGTACTGAGAAAGCGATTGCTCCTTAGTAGGCATTCTCAGCAAGGGAAAATTACACACACACCTCAGAATCCTTATTGCCAACTTAGCTAGCTGCTAACATTATTGTCTGGTCTTCCGTTACCGTTATCGATCTAAAAAAGAAATGATAATAATATAAATAATAATCCATCAGCTGTACCTTCTATCTGCAAACCTAGTGTTTGCCCCTGCAAGAATTTACGACGAAAAAGGCTGTGGATAACCCCCCGCAAATTTATTAAAGAAAAATAAAAGATTCATTTAAGGGGGAAAATAAATAAATACATTTTTTAGAAGCCCAAGCCCAAGCAATAGGCCCGTTCAAAGCTTTAGGAAAAAAATCCGTCCAAAAAGCACTCACATCCCCCACATAGTCCAAGGTGTTCCATCCTCCATCTCAGTAAAAAGCCACCCGAGCGAGAGATCAAACTTGGGTTAAAAGAAACTGTAATATTTAATCCATAATAAATAATATTTTATATTTAATGAATAATATTTAAATTTCTATTGAATGCTGTTTTTTAAAAAGTGGATTTCATTTTCCAAAACTTGTACAAAAACTTACTAATATACATTATAAAAGAAAAGTGGTAGAAAACTCTCTGCCAGAATGGAAGAACAAGGAAACGGTGATTGCGGGACACCCTAAAGGGTGACGAGGATCATAGTCTTAGATCAATCCTCTTTCACTCTGTTTTTTTTCCCATTGCGATCTAATTAAGGTGTTATATCCTCGAGTTCTGCTATCTGCTCTGTTTTTGCCCAGAAAGCACGTTCTGTTTTCTTAGGCTACTATATCGTACCCAGATCCACTTTTGTTTGTCTGATTCTTAAAAAGCCAAAGATGGACAGGGTTCAACAAAAGTCACGGGTCTACAAATTACAAAAGTCTCTGAGGTCCTTTAGACGATACCCATCATCTGAGATAGCCGCCAAAACCTGCAAGTTAAAGACTCAGGTCAGGAGGATAGAGAGGATAGCTGGTTATAATATTTTCAACTTCTATTTGGGCAGCGAAGAAGTTAAAAGACAAAATCTTCAAGCAGAGACCGTACTGGTCCATTCATGGAGCCCACCTGATTCTCATTTTGAAGAGATTAATCGCTAGCTCACAAATTAGATACAGCAAGTTTAGAGCAGGTTGAATCACTAGTTATTTCTTAAAAGTTATTAGTTTAATTTAAAAATATGTTTTAATAGTTCTGTTTAAATAATCTGTTAAGCTGATTTGGCATAAAAAAAATAGAACATATTTAGAAGATTCTTTACTTCTAGAATGTCTGTTAAACAGTCCAATTCATTAATTATATTTATTTGTATTAATTTTGATTAATTTTTAGATCATTTTTAGTTTGTTTTAAACACAACCACTGGAGATAACTTTTACATAGACATTGTCTATTAAATAAATATTATGCCATATAAACAAAAATATTTCTATTTCTTCTGACACATAGACTTTAATAAAAAAAACTATTGAAGATGCTATAGCAGCTATCAAAACATGCTAAATTTTGGAACACAAAAACAATTGCATCCTATTATTAAAAATAAAAAAATAGACAATTGCATCCAAATAAATAAATACAGCAAGTGTATTATCGCGGTGTTAAATCGTTCCTAGAAGCTTCTCTATCAAGTTACTTATCCAAGAATAAAGCAATTTTACTTGTATTACCAAAAAAAAATTAAAAAAACACAAAAAGTTATATATATATATATATATATATATATATAAAGTTTTAATCTAGTGCACTACATGTATCTTATGGTTACATGATAGTGATGTGCACAAATATTAAATGCGTGAAGAAAAACTAATGCAACATTTTTGTTTTACAAAAGTATTTAGTAAGATTTATATATAATGTGTCAATTTATTTTGGAGATGATAATTTGTGTTAGTGGATTGTATTTCGTGTTAATCCGTTATTTAATCATGTTAAAAATTTTCAATCATAATCTATATCTATTTATTATTATTGACTTGCTTAACTTATTTTATTAAATTATTATTATTATTTATTTTATTTTTTTACAATATAATATATTAAACTATATATTTATTATTATTATTATTTTAATTTGTATTCATTAATTTAACTAACTGTATCAAATTAAAATTAAACATGTTAATTTATTAATGGCCCATTTAGAATTGTTAGGTATTCATCATGTGTTAATATTAATAGATTAATTAGCTTACCATTTTCGACTCGTATTATCCTATTATGATTTAAATTGTCATCTTAGTTTAATTGCTCCCATTAAATAATTCACAATTCCATATCAATTTTTTAATATTAAAAAATAATATTCTATATTAATATTTTCATCCATAATATATATATATATCAATTTTCTATTAAAAAGAGATCGACATAGCATACTATATCATTATCTTTTGAATATCAAATAACATATATATGCTTGATTGGCATTCCAGTGTGCATGATTTTATTGTCGTTTGGTCTCATTTGTCATCCTATCAGTAAATTAGTTTTTAATATTTTATAAAATTAGTTGGTATCTAAAATTTGTTTTGAGGGTGTACATTAAATCAATTATTTATTAACAGTTTAATATAAAAAAAACTTTATGTGAATTATAAAATGAGAAAAATCTGTCAACTTCAAATACGTAGGGCTGCTAGTACTTGGTGTGGATGGGGTCCATGAAGTGTGACAATTTGACCTGAAGGGGCTTTGAAGTTCCACAAAACCGCATCCTCACAAAATGATGTAGAAGAAATTAAGTTTCTAATCCAAATTAATGCCAGTGCAATTTGTTTACTATTCTGGGTCTCCTCCCTTGTCCCTTTCTTCATAGCTCACAGCTTACGTACAACGGCAAATTTATTAATTGCATTATTCCATTCAATATTAACTGAGGACTAATTAAACTCACCTCCTCCTTCAGATACCCTAATTGACCAGCCAATATTAAGATAAAATGACTAATATAGTAATTTACAGTATAAATATCGATATCACTCTTTTCTATTGTGTTTCTAGACATTGTCCACTTAATTTTGTACATTTTGACAAGTGAAATTAAATTAAATGTATATATAAATATAGTTGATTCAACTTGCCTTATTATTCAAAATAAAGGTAGATGTACAGATGAATCTAGTAATGAATTATGATTTAAGATCATCAACTTTTAGTCTTAACTTGTCCATCAACATAAAAATGGCATTTATACATATTGCATCATCCATCCTGTTGAATCATCACTGATCCCAAAAGCTTAAACTGATAGGAGGTGGACTTTCATTACTTTTATATTTGATCTCTAATACTCCCTTTCACATGTAGGCCCGTTTGGGTCCTTACATGTATATTTTTGGTCCAGCATCTTTTGAGCTCATTTGGTTCCTCACACATAATTTTATTTTATGGGTGGAGCTATTGAGTTTTGAACATCTAACCGGTAGGTCTTTTGGCTCTGATACTATGTTGAATCACCATTAATCCTAAAAGCTTAAGCTGATAGGAGGTGGACTTTCATTACTTTTATATTTGATCTCTAATGCATCCTATATAATAGTATAATAAGAATTCATATCTTAATTTTCTCTGTTGTTTCTTAATGTATATGAATTGGCTATACGAGATCATTATAGTGCTTTTTTTTTTTAGAAATCATTTAGTTATGCATATTTCCTATTTGATACTTAGTTATAACTTTTCTTCCCTTAAAATTGACATCGTTTGAAAACAGGTTATCCCAATTCCTAGCTAATAGTACTATACGTATAAATTCAACTATCATTAATTTAAATTTTCTTTTAATTAATTTTTGTTATATATTAAGTGTTCCTAAAACTTTCTTAAGCCACCTGTATGTATATGCTCTGCGGTTAGCTAGCAAACCAAACCATCAAAATATTTTGTGTTTTATGCATGTCAAAGGTAGGTAGCTCTATGTATGATATTGTAATATATTAAGTATAATATTAAAGATAGAATAACCAACTCCATGAGATTCTTATATAAGTTATTATATATAAATCCAAAAGATGCCTTATGGATTAGAATAGCATATATATAATTTTGTTTTAAAGAGAACAAAGAAGTAATTGGAAAAGCTATATAACAACTAAAAATAAATACAAGACAGCATAATAGATACACGTAAAAAACAAGTATTCGTTAATATGCTTCAGTTAATTTTTTCAAGCTAGCGGTTGCCTAAATAGTTGTGCTTGTTTAAATTAAGCACCACTCCTTGCATTGTGCAACTAATTAGATGTAATATAAATTTATGATCGGTTATTTGATATGAGATATGTGGTAGTTTATGTCGGCTCCAACCAAGAAGATGAGAAAATGACATATTAAATAATTTCCTCAATCTTAAGAAGGAAAATGGATTTCAAATCAATAAGAAAAAAGTATTTTAATGTATTTATAAAGGCATTATTTATGTCCAACGAAAGTTATTCAATTGGGATAGTCACAGCAGGATTGATGATCCATATTAAACTTTTGTGAAAAATGGACTTTTAAATGGAATCAGATTCAAAAAGATTCATGAGGTTTCAATTATTTGTAAATTTATCCAAAAACAAAATTAATACATATAATTATCCAAAAAATTGAATGTGTAAAAGTAAAATAAAAATAATGATCACCTCACTTTTAATAATTTTAGCTTTTAAAATGAATGATAATTCAATAAATATTCATGTCATAAATGTTATATGTTGAAAAAATTTATAAAATGTGTGGAATGTTCATCATTATTTAACTCATTTACATAGCTTATTTATACCAACTGTATTTGTTTACTAATTTTTACAATGAAATCATTGTAGACATTTTCTCTTTAAATCTTCAGTTGGCCTAATGGACTGAAATCTATCACTTAAAAGTCAAGGTGTATTAAACTCTATTTAATTATTATTATTTATTATTAGTAATAATATTTATGTATTTTATTAACAACTTATAGAATATGTAAGGTTTGATAACCCTATATGGTATTATGAACTGTGGCTTCTGTAGAGAGGGTATTCCATTGAGAATACAAAATACTCGGTATGAAGTTTGTGTGCTCCATTATCATTGTTTGTTCTTTGGTTTTGGTTAAATTGTAATCAGGATTAAAGTACATGATTTGAGGTAAATGGATGTTGGACTTCCTGTAGTATGGAGGTATTTATGCAAATTCAATCTAAGAATTATAAAATACAGCTAGTGTAATTTGTTTATTTTGATTTAATTCTTTCATTAAATACAAGCTAGAACAATACATATTACGCAAAAAAAAAAAAAAAANAAAAAAAAAAAAAAAAAAAAAAGAGTAATTTATTATTCCAATAAGGTAGAACGTGTCTATTGTTAATTATAAGTCCACTAAAGTGTGTCACTTCCATTATTAATATTTTTTTTTCTTTTTATGGTTGAGAACTTCCATTATTGAGATAGGGGAAAATATATACATAGCAATTAATTAACTTGTAATAATATCAGCAGTAACGTAACGATAACGGGGCACCATAAAGTTCAACATCCGGACCAATTTAATAAATAATCAATAAATATGTCTTTTTATCTTGATAATCTTCAGTTGTGGAATTGACATTATTGGATGGATTGGATTAAAATTCGATGATTCTATTGTTCTTTATTAGCGCACACTAATTGACTCCAAATTGCTGTTGATTTCAAGTTTCCAATCTATATATCCGTTGATTTTTCTCTGTCCAAAAGAAGAAAAAAAGTTCCGTTGATTTGGGGGCCTATTAATCTCTCTGCCGTGGAGCCTGGTTGACAATGAAATCTACATGTTGGATTATTTATTTATTTTTATTTTTTTGCTTTAAAAGAAAGTTATATTAAACCAAAAGGAAAGGCTACAAAAGGTCCCTTTGCCTGAGATAAGGAGGGAAACAATCCCTCTTATCCTTCATTATGTAGTTAGAAATCTGCTCAGAGAAACAATCCGGCCGAATAAAGCTAGTGTACCCATGAAGAGCAGCCCACTTGGCAAATAGGTGGGCACAATTATATTGTTCAAAATACGATTACACAAAACAAAAATAATATTTGTTAATAAACTACGTAAATTTAAAATATCTTTGATGACCGGTTCCAACGTTCAATGAACCATCTTGATGGTCCCTCCGTTCAAACATTCAATGATGTTTTTTGCATCTGATTCGCAAACGATCTTCATCCAATCATTCTTCAGACTCAGCATAATGGCGGCCCTAATTGCCAACAATTCAGCAAACATAGGGTCATGGGAAGAAACCTTAAACGAGTGGGCTTCAATGACATCTTCGTACTCGTTTCTGACCACAATGCCCAAAAAACTATCAGGGCCTTTCACAGTAGCACCCCCCCCGGGCAGGAGAAAGCTTCCATCAAGGATGTTCGTGTTTTTAAGGCAAACTTCAATTCACCAAATCTATTCCTCACTAATTGAATGGAATCCTCCAAAGAAACATGAACATCCCTATAGCATTTCGCATTCATGACCCACTAAATATGATCAATAATAGTGGCATAGAAAAGAATGATGTCTTCGTGCTCCAATTTCGACAAAGGTCCAAGAAAGTCGGGACTCCATATTTGTTGAAGAAGTTCATTCGCATCATCAATTAAGCGGTCCCCCCATCGAATACCCCAAGGAGAAGCAAACCAAAGCCCTTTTGCGAAATAGCAGTTGAAATACACGTGGCTTTTGTCTTATTCGCTATCGCAGCAATGCATGCATGAAACATTGTTAATAGAAAGGCCACTCCTGATCAAATTTTTCTTAAGGCTTAGTCCTTTGTGTGACAGCTTCCAAAACAGAAAATTTTATCTTTTGTGGATCTTTGAAGACCACAAATTTCTCCACCAGACTCGGTGCAATTCCTGATTCCAGTTTTTCATCCAATAAAAGGATTTGACGGTGAAATCACCATTCTTATTTCCTATCCAAATAAGCTTGTCCTTGTTGCTGCTGTTGGCCTAGAATACTTTGCATATTTGTTTTGCTGACTCTTGGCCGAAAAGCTCCTTAACCAGTCTCTCATTCCATTCTTCATTTGAATTATTAAAAGAGTTCACCATGTCATATCTCTGTAGCATTTCGTCAGTCTTGGGAGTAGGCTTAAACCCGGAGCTATCAGATAACCATGGGTCCTCCCATATGTTAATATTATTGCCATGGCCAACTCTGAAGCATAAACATTTCTAGAGAGTTTTTCTTGAGTTGAGGACAACAGGCCAAAGGTTGGAAAAATTATTCTTCTATTTGCAATGCATGAAGAAGGAGGAGGGAAAATATTTGGCTTTGACCATTTGCACCCATAATTTGTCAAATTCATTCGCCAGAGACCAGCCAATTTTTCCCAACATGGCTGAATTCATCGCACTCAATCTCCTAATGCCAAGGCCCTGCAACTTTTTGGTTTGCAAATGGTCTTCCAAGCCACCGGAGTCCACCTTTTTTTTATTTGTTCCATCCCCTCTCCACAAAAAAGCTCGTGAAAGCTTTTCAATTTCATCACAAATTCCCACTGGGATAAAGCTAGCCGCCATGGAGTACAAAGGGATGGAAATGATGACATGTTTCACCAAAATTTGTCTACCCGATTGAGAAAGGAACTTTGCCCTCCAACCTTCAAGGCGATTGGAAATCTTTATTTTTATCAACTTGTAATCATCTTTCTTACAAATATTAGGGAAAAGTTTATTGCCCAGGTATCTTGAATTCTGATCCAATTCTTTTATGTTAAGCATGCTCTTGATAACTTCCTTGAGACTACCCTGGACATTATTCGAGAAGATGCAACCAGATTTCGCCAGGTTAAAACTTTTGCCCTGTCCACGAGCAGAAGGTCTCCGAATACTTGATGACTTCCTTGGCTTGGGCAACATTGGCCCTACAAAAGATAAAAATGTTATCTTCGAAAAATAGGTGGGAAATTGCATGAGCAAGTTTGCCAATTTTGATCCCTTGGATAACCCTTTCATTTTCCAATGTACATATTGGATTAAGACTTATCATAAATAACTATTTAATTACTCATTAAATTAAAGTTAATTTATATTTTTTAACATTGATTAATTCTTCTAATCTATATTATGCATGCATGGCTGCTCTTCCTCTTTTCGTTATTATAATTCTATTTCATTTTTTTAGATGAAGAAATGTAAAATTTGCATCAAAATGTGACATTTATTAATATTAATTTACAACTATTTCTTATCTTTTAATTTGGATATTATTTTTATCAACTAATTAAATTCCTTATGTCATATATATAGATCCATTTCTGACTCTCAAAAAATAAAATTGTTGAGTTCTCGCATGTAGTCTCTCCTTAGCTTGACACCTATTCAATATTAGATAACCAAACAAGCTTAATTAACAATATAAATAATGTAAGTTTTGGGGGCCACCTGAACGAGGTTGGGATTCAGATTTTTTGGATTGGATTGAGACTCTAGATTGTCCGAATGTAATCAAAATTTGAGACTGCTCGAATAGGATTGAGATTCTGGACTATCCATATAGAGCCAAGATTTGCGTTTGCCTAGATGACCAGAATCCNAACTACAACTACTTGCTTACCAAACAGACTCTAAATCACCAATTATTTATTATAAATATTTTTTTATAGCACATTTGTGTATCACAATTGGCTGGATAGGCCAATAGCATTTATTTCTTTTACAATACTTATATAATTATTAAGATATGTAAGTGCTTCCTCAATAATATATCTATAACAACGTCAATAAGTAGGTTTATGATTTTGATTAATAATTAATAAAGAAGTATATAATTAAAGGAAAAATTAAAGAAACAAAACCGATATTCAGATGTTCGGTCCCTTTTATTCAAACAAGTAATTATTGTTGTCTCTTCAGCTGGCACTTATTGTTTTACGTACTTTTCCTACAACAAAATTGAACAAAGAGCATAGAGTTTTTCTTTATTTATTAATTGGAATATGAGATTCATAAATTTTAGTTATATTCAATTTGTGTGTTACAATTAAGAGGAAAAATGAGATTCCCAAGAAGCAAAAAATATGTAAAAGAATTTGTATGCATAATAAACTCCTAAATCATGTCCTTTCCAAATAGTCCAATAATAAAGTCCATAGTTCATATAGATAAAAAAAAATTAATATNTAGTCCAATAATAAAGTCCATAGTTCATATAGATAAAAAAAATTAATATTAAAAATAAATAAATAAATATTTGAGTTCGAATCTCCCATTTTAAATTAAAAGTAAAATAAAATACTCTTAAACCATAAATCCACCCATTATTCACAGAGGATCAAAATTTAGTGTCTTCAACTTTAAGACAAAAAACATTAATGCATATGTAGCCAATGGTCCAAATTCCAATGGCAATACGGGTAGGTACTAAGCCTTGTATATATTTGAAGAAAGATCAAAATTGACAACTCTTAAGTCATAAATTTCATACTCAATTATTATTGCATTATGGAGCTAATCAAGTTGAAGTGTTACCGTCACTGAAAAAGAACCTCATTTTGTTATTAAATATACATTCCGCTGCATTTTGCAGGCTAACTTTGTCTGTTATCTGATAATCATATTGGAAAATTTGTTAATTTTATATACATTAATGCAAAATAAAAGAATTATGGAATAGAAACAAAAAGAGACAGGTTAGGTTATTATCAAAAAAAAAAAGAGACAGGTTAGGTTTTTGAATCTTGTAGCTATTTGCACACTGTGGAAAGATTGTGGAAGATCTTTCTCAGTCTGAGTCAATTCCAATAGTTCATATTTACAAAACAAAACAAAAAAAACAAAAAACAAAAAAAGGCCAAAAGTTCATAATTGTGGAATCGGAGGAACAATAATATTACTTGCAGTTCAAGTAGTCTTGTATTTTTTTTTTCCGCGAACAATTATTACACAATATTTTAATCAGCCTGAGATTTCAAGACATATGTCTTCTCTCATTTTTTTTTAGTAAATAAAAAAAATTATTCACAGCATAAAATTTTAAGCCGCTAAAATTTTTATAGATTTTTTTTTATACGTAAACGTTAAAATAAACATTTAAATTTAAATAAAACTATTAAAATCCAAACCCCACTTTATTCTAATTTAGTGGACTCTAATAGTTAGTTACACTCTCAAATGTCTTTTCATTGCATATGCGGTCACTTGATTTATTGCATTAATATGCCAAAGGTTAGGTCGCTGTTTTTATTCTAGCCTTGATAAATATAGAGGATTGTGACATCTAAATTTCGATTTTATTGTATTTATTTATTGGTTTTTTCAATAGGATTCACAAAACTTTCCATATCGTCCTCAAAACGCTCCGGTCTTCTAGAACACTTCCAATCTATTTCACCAAAATAATAGAACACTTCCAATCTCTTTTATAAAAAACATGAAAAAGTTTCACCAAAAAAAAAAAAACATGAAAAAGAACAAAAGCCGAAAAGTCACGCACACGGCACGACTACACGGTAATGAAGGAAACATTTTCTGGATAAATACAAAAAACCCGCATGCCCTTTCAACATCAACGTGGTCCCCACACACAGTTTTCCCTACTTTATTAAATTTAAACCATTCTCTCTGCCATAACTCCCGTATACTCTGCTCTACTTGATTTTGTGATTCATGGCTCTGATTGCGAGTCTTCCCGACGATATAGCCCGCGATTGCCTGATTCGAATTTCCTACGACCAATTCGCCGCCGTCGCCTCCGTCTGTAAAGCCTGGAGATCCCAGATTACTCTGCCGGAGTTTCGTCGCCTCCGTCTTCTCTCCGGCCACTTCCAGAAAGTCGTCGTCATGGTCCAAGCACTTGTTGACCCGAACCCCACTCTCGGTGTCTTCAAGTGCTCCGTCTTGCCGGTTTACCGACTCACTCTCTCTGACCCGGGAACGGGAAATTGGTGCGAGTTGCCTCCGGTTCCCGATTCACCCACTGGGTTGCCCATGTTCTGCCAGGTCGCGGGTGTCGGGTCGGATTTGGTGGTCATAGGCGGGTGGGATCCGATGACGGGGAAGGCTTCCCAGTCCGTTTACGTTTACAGCTTCGTTTCCAGCAAGTGGAGACGCGGGACTGATATGCCGGGCCGGCCCAGAACGTTGTTCGGATGCGCTTCCGATTTCGATCGGACGGTGTACGTTGCGGGAGGCCACGACGACGAGAAGAATGCATTGAGATCCGCGATGGCGTATGACGTGGCACAGGACGATTGGGTTGGGCTGCCTGACATGGACAGGGAGCGCGATGAGTGTAAGGCAGTCTTCCGCCGTGGGAAACTCCACGTCATCGGTGGCTATTCCACGGAGATGCAAGGCCGCTTCGATAGGAGCGCCGAAGCTTTCGATGTCGCCTCGTGGCGGTGGAACACCGTGCGAGAGGACTTTCTAGAAGAAGCGACGTGTCCGAGAACTTGCGTGGACTGTGACGGGGCAGTGTATATGTGCCGAAGTGGGGACATAGTAAGACAGGGGAATCCCACGTGGCAAACAGTGAGCAAGCTGCCAGCTGAGGTCAGGAATGCTGCTTATGTGATGACGTGGCGGGGAAGGCTGTTAGTGATTGGTTCAGCTGGGTTTGGTGAGCCCCACGTGGTTTATATATTAGATTTAAAAAAAAAGAGTTGGAGAAAATTAGAGAGCCCTCAGAAATTCTCAGGACATGTTCAATCAGGATGTAATATAGATATTTAGAGAAGATATTTAATTCAGAGTTTAATAAATTTAAATAGAGTTGTAGATTTTAAAATTTTTTATAGAATTTTATAGATTATGTATAAAATTTATAAG
>QANX01002991.1:0-24536 GCA_003254975.1 Ochetophila trinervis | reverse complement strand
TAGTGAAATTACATCCAAAGAGTAAGAACACTATATTCTAAGTTTGTATGTTCATCAATTATATTCATTTCCCAAATTTCAAAAGTAATCAGATCGGATTAATTTTAAAACAACGATACAATGAATCAATTGGATTGCAGTCAAGAGTTAAAAACTTCAATTATATCTATATTATAATAAATTAAATTCGTTTTGGCATGTAGACATGTAATCTTGTGATTTATTCCACAAAAAATAAAAATGTTAAATGTCAAATTTTACAGTGAAATTTTTATAATCAAATGTTATTTTCTATCCCTTTTCATGAGCTCTAATTTTAAATTAGACGTATGTAAAAGTAGATACACTCGATTTATAACAACCTATTATAATATTATTTTATTAAAACTAAAGGTGTCAAAATTTCTAGAGGCAAAAATGTACATATGGTCGCTGTATAGATTATAGAGTATAACATATCATTCCTAAATTAATGTTAAATAAATATTAAAAAGTGTTCATATATTTTTATTTTATCAGATTATTAAATTTACACAAACTCAGTTAATAAAAATGATAAAAAATAATATGACTTCACCTTTATAAAGTAAATTTTTAAAAATTTTTGTTTGGATGTCTACTATTTTTTATTTAAATATTCATGCTCACCGACTCATCAACTCATCAGTTCCAAACCCATTTTGCACATTTTATTCATTTATAATTTAATGCATGTACTTATTCTTCATTATTTCATTTCATAGCCTTTCGATTCACAAATAACTATCATTGTACTATAATTTTCTGTAAATCCACTCACGTTTTACAATTCTTTCTTTTTTCTTTGCGATTTTCATTGTATTAGGTACTTTTACTGACGGCGGAAGAGATGACTAAATATGGTGTATATTAATATTTACAAAGTTCATCCAATAGTCCAAAAATCAAATCTTATGCCGATGGATTTTTTGGCTTTTTTCTTTTTCTAGATGAGATTTTGAGTATTTATTTTCCAGTGGACTTTTGAAAAGGTTTTTTGTTTTATTTTTGATAGGTTTCACAATGGATGATGTATTGATTCTGCCTACAGTAGTCTTAGTCATCTTTGAAGTCGTTATTTTAATTGGATGTGATGAGAATAGAAATTGAAAGTGAAAAAAATTGTAAAAGATGGCAAAAAATGCAGACGGTGAGAGAGGAGAGAAATAGTAACACTACACTATCATACACTGGAGAAACAAAATTAAAAAAGAGATATATGTTATTTCATTTTTTAAATAAGAAATAAAATAAGCAAAATAAATTTAAAAATAATAGTGGATATAAATAACTAAATGAAAGTAAACATAAATAATTAATGGGCTAATGAAGTGGACATTCTGTAAAAATCGGCAACTTTTTTTTCTTTTTTCTTTTAAGAAATAGTCAAAATAAAAATTTGTTTTCCTCGAAGGGGATGAATGCGATGGGGATAATTTGCAAATTGCAATATAGGTGATGGAGGTGAGATTGGCAGTCCAGTCATAGGAATTGGTTTCTCAGAAATAATAATAAGAAAAGCAGAAAACAGAGAAATATCCAACGGTGGGAAGAAGGAGATCCAACGATCCAAGGGCTACAAATAAGATAGAGGGAGGGAAAAAGGGGGTCGCGGAAACACGGAGCCGCTCTTGCCCAGAGTTTGGAAGATATTCCCTCGAGTCGACAACCCCACAGAGTAGGTCCCACCCCGTACACAAAAGTCCACCGTCAAAATAGACCCTTCCATTAATTAAACTCAACCACGGTTACTTTTTTAACTTAACCCATTTGCCCATTGCCCTCTGTTCCTCTTCCTCGCTCGCCAAACTCAAATTACTAATAAACATCATTTCCTTTTCTCATTCGGCCCCTCTCTCTTACCACCTTGGCTAGACTTCCTAGCTACTCAACCACCTAGCTCTCTTTCATTAAATATCTTTGGCCGGTAATATCATCGGACGGTCCAGATGAGCTGCAACGGTTGCAGAGTCCTACGGAAGGGCTGCAGCGAGACGTGTGTTCTGAGGTCGTCGCTGCACTGGATTGAGTCTCCTGAAGCCCAAGGCAACGCCACCTTGTTTCTCGCTAAGTTCTTCGGCCGCAGCGACCTCATTGCCTTCCTCTCCGCCGTCCCTGACCATCAACGCCCTGGTGCTTCATATTTTTTATTCCTTTTCTTTTCAAAATTTGGAATTTTTTGCACAAAAGAAAAAATATATATTTTTGGATTTGTGTGGTTCACAGCGCTGTTTCAGTCGCTTTTGTTCGAAGCGTGCGGGCGTACGGTTAATCCGGTGAATGGAGCTGTGGGTCTTTTATCGAGCGGGAACTGGCACGTGTGCCAGACAGCGGTCGAGACAGTGCTCTCCGGCGGAGCTCTGCGGCCGTTACTGACGCAGAACCTGGACGAGTCCTCCGAAACGTACGCTAGAAACGCGTGCATGCTGCCCAATCTATACGATCGATATCTGCCGTCCATCTACAATCCAAAGCGAGGCCAACCGTTCGATATGGACCTGTCCCTCGCAGCAAATTTTGGAGCTGGAGGCAGAGGAAGAGAATGGAGCTTCCCGATGGAGAAACGACTGAGAGATTCTGTTTCACTGAGTTCGGAAGAATCGGCGATAACAACGGGCTTTGGAATCGGTGAGCGAAAGCAACAGAAACTTCTGAATCTGTTTGTCTGAATGTGAGAGAGAGAGAGAATAGTAGTGGTTGATAAAAAGTGATGGGGTGTAGAAAGAGAGAGAGTGAGTGAATTTTAATAATAATAATAATATTATTATTATTATTATGTAATATCGGATAAATTATAATGAGAGGCTTCTCTTCTCTCAACCGCCTGGATTTTAATCCTCCGGTGAGATTTTGGACAAAATATATTTTCCATATATTATTCACTTTATTCATATCCTTCCATTTCAATTCCCATTCGATAAATCAAATTTATAAAAATAAAAAAGTATTAAATAATGAATATGCTGGGGGCTTGAGGATATTTGGGTGTTGGGGTCGTTGATGAACATGACGTGAGGGGGCTAAATGGCGGTTTAATAGTCAGCTTCCACTGAGAAGGGTTTGTTCGGGCCGTACATATTTTTTATACATTGTGGGACCCACCGTCTGACGCCTCTCTGATGGCGGTCCTCCTGCGGACTTTTTTTTTTTTTTTTTTTTTTTTTTTTTTTTTTTTTTTTTTTTTTTTTGATAATTCTATCCATTTTTTTTTGTCTTAATTTTTATGNCCCCCCCCCCCCCCTGAATTAATAACAATTTGGCATTCTATATTTATTTATTTAATTTTGTTTACAAAACTGGTACATGCTGCATTCCTAATCATTTTTTAGGGTAAATTCGTCTATTTATTATTGAAAAAATAAATAGAAACTACAAAGTGTCAAAAATAAAATTTAAATGGCAACGTGTCAATTTTTATAAAATTTAAGTGCAAAATAGCAACATGCATCATATTATAAACTAAATTTTGTATGTATATATATTAGCTAAAACTTTATGTTCAAAAATACACGTTAAATCTTGCAAAATACAAAACAAATATTAAATTGTATAATTTATCCCAAAATAAATGTAAAAGTAATTTGCCCAATTAATGTGAGCAGCAGAGGCATAATGCGAGGCTACACATATTCCAAACCACAATCAATATCCATGTTGTTAAATAAGTTGTTTGTAATTATTTCAAGTTCATTAGCATCACCAGAGGTTACATATTTTAGGATGTGAAACTTTAGTTTATATATACACACACAATTTAGCCTATAATTTGATATAATTATTGACACGTTTGCACTTTGAATTTTGTCGGTGTTAACATATTGCACTATAAAAAAATTTTCCCCATGCACTTTGCGCTTTGAACTCTTTTTTTTTTTTTTTTTTAACAATAAATGGACGATTTTGCCTTTGATATAAGTTCACATATGCAGCACGTGACCAACTCTATGAGCAAAAATAAAATAAAAAGTGCATGGTGCCAATTTTTATTATTTCAAAATGCAAACATACCATTATCCTAGAATATTTATCTATTCATAGGGAAAAAAAAAACAAATATATTTGTTTAGGAAAACACCATCTGAATTTTATCTATGAACTTGTTGGTGTATAATGTTGACTATTTTGTTTGAGTATTTTTAAAATCATTAAATTTTAAAAAAATAACATAAGTCTAGAAGATATGGTCAAGATATCTTGATTATAGTTTTCATAAGAATTATCACTATTTTTAATAATAAATTTGATAGAAATGTCATTGAATATTAAAATTTTTATGTTAGTTTTTAAATTTATTATTAAAAATAATTTTTAGTGATAATATGCATGAAACCATAGACACAGTATCCTGATGATAGAATATGTGATATATAATAATATATATAAATTTTAAGTAAAAAAAAAAATTAAGACCGACTTAAGCAATTTTTCTCTCTCGGCATTTTAGCTTCAAATCCACACAAGCTTTTGGAACCTTAATTGGAATGCAAAACAAAATTCCCTCTAAAATATATATATATATATATTTTTTTTTTTTTTTAAGATAACAAAAATTAAATTGAAAATATTTTAATAATAATAATAAAAAAAATCCCATCCATGATAATTGATGAGCAGCGAACTGCCACACCGGTGGTGTTTAATCCTCGTACCAACAAAAATACATTAAATTTGGAGCTTGGTGTGGAAATGTTAAGGGAATGTACGTAGCGAACATTAAAAGTTGCCCAACCTGCGGCATCGTCATCTTTTGAAGCATTGACAGCTAAGACAATTGTTAGCAGAACCTCAAAAGTTTGCATATACGGAAAAGGAATTAATTCCACAGGAGGATGATATTTAAATATTATGAGAAGGAATTAATTCCACAGGATGATGATGACGATGCATTAATTATTATGAGTTTTTTTCTTGGGTCAATATTTAAATGTTTGAGTTTCTAGAGTTATATGATATAAAATTAATAGAGTCTATGCGAGGCAGTGCAGTAAGTAACTAGGTCCCAGTTGCACTGACCATATAAAATATGTACTGTATCGTATATCCGGCTTCATGGCTATGGCTGTGTCTGAATTTTGACACCATATACTATTCGATTTATATATATTGAAAAAGTAGTCCTATTAGGATAGATTATCTAGAAAAACGTTTTGATTCGAATTCTACCATTTGCAAAATAAACCCTTAAAAAATAAATAGAATTATTTTTATTAAAAGGGAAAAAAAGAAGAAGCAAAGGAGGCTGATGGTCACATGGGGTCAGCTGAAATTTGACCCATTGTCTCGTGGTAGGGAAGCCGCATATTGAGGAGAAAATTTTATATTATATAGTTATACTTTATTATCCATATCATTAATTTTTAATTGTTACATAGATATAAATTTATTAATTTATAATTATATATAACATAACATATTGATAAAACAAAGCATATAAAACCGATCTGTACTTTTCAAAACAATTAAAATTTATATATTTCAATAGAAATATTTAACTGATTAAATTTTAATAAATATTTTTGACACACTACAAACACAAACGAATGGTTGCTCGCACAAGTTGTGCACGATGAAGATGGCCTTCTTGTGGTTGCTTGCACAAAGTTGGTCCATATCTTTTCAATTTATGAAGTTGAAACCAAAATGGTAGAATGGGCAGTTGAGTGTGGCTTCTGACTGCCTTGGAGTAAGCTGTCTTTCTCCTCTGATGCTCATCATGTTGTGAAATAGATCAATTCCTCCTCTGATGCTCATCATGTTGTGAATGAGATCAATTCTGCAAAGAACCCTGCGGGTTGGTATACAAGATACTCTGTTTTATTTGTTAAATCCAATCTTTTGCTTAATGGTTGGGAGCTTTTATGAAATGCAAGAGACTCTAATAAATTTACGTACTATATAACAAAGTTAACTCTAACAGATAATTGTAATGCTATGTTCTTGTTTAATTTTAAAATCCTTTTGTAATTTTTCGATTTGGAGTTCTATTATGCTTAATAGCAATTTATATTTATAAAAAAAAAAAAAAAAAACACACACACACAAATAAAAAAACAGTATAACAAAACTTTTTTTTTTTTGGGGCAGAAAAGTATAACAAAAACCTAACCATGTCTATTCATAGCGATCCATATAAAAAAATTTCCATATTGAGCGGGAGCGATGGATGGACATTGAGTATGGAGTGTGGAGTGGAAGGGGGTGGGAGTGGGACCCAGTTATATGGACTTTTAAATTAATGTAGATTTTGGCAAAAAGCAAAAAATGGTGCGGTGCACGTCATCCCCCTCCAGGGGCATATAGCCCTCCTCCATTGGAAGTGGGTTCCACGGCATCATCGTCCATTCACCACCTATTATCATTTTTTTTTTTATTATTTGTTTACTAAAAGTTTTAATCTTAGGAAAATGACATAATTCCTTCGCATCGCCGCGTCTCTCTCGTTCATTTCCTCTGGTCCTACCACGTATACAACCAGATTACCATGCTCGCATTATCTCTACTTTACGCTTTTTTTCTGGTCTCTATCATGGATAATTTCTAATTTTTAAGTAAATTATGTTTTGGTAATTTGGATTTTTCGATACTAAAAAAAAAAATTAATAAAAAAAAATTGGAAAATTGATTAGGAAATAAATGAATCTATTTTGAAAAGTTAATAAAAGAAAAACCTCATTTTCTTTGTAAAGGTAATTTCCAATTCGATCGATAAAATTTGTACTGAAATTGATAAACGAACTAAAAACTAAAATCCCTGTCCCAAATAATAAAATAAGGTAAAAATGAAATCAAATTTCGCGGAAAATGTAAACCGATAGCGAAAATCAGAAACGTGTTCCGAAATACACCATATCAAAAAGAAGCTAGCAAACAAAATTTATTTATTTTTGTCTTCTTCATTCCTCGGGATTTTTATACTGTTGTTGTATAGATGCAAATCTTGTTTCTTACATTCTATTCAAAGAGGAATGCGGTCCAGAAGTTTTCCAAAAAAAAAAAAAAGGAATGCGGTCCAGAAGTCAGCTCATTGTTTTCTTCTGTTTTTGGTCTTTGAAGTCATGTTTATTTTTTTCCAGGTGAATTGGTCCTCGAACTCGTTGAAAATTGTAAACGACTACGATAGCTTCATAAAATTTATTTTATTTTATTTTTTGTTTTAAAAAGAAAGGAGATTGGTGTACTGGTTTATGGTCATAAACACACTTGAACAAAGGATGACAAAAACGTTTCAGCCACTCAAAAAGCTACTAGGTTATAGACAATCAAGGCTTTGTAATGACATAATTTCACGGAGAAAGCAAGTGTAGTAGTCAATTAGATGAATGCTCATTCGTCTATAAAAGCATGATGTGTCCTAAAAATATTAGCCAAAACAAAAAAAACTAGGTTTGGATTCAATATTTAAACTTCTTAGACTACTTGCTTTATGTGAATAAGATAAAGTGGCCACTCAATAAGAATAGAATGATATTAAAAGTATATAATAGTCTATTAATATATTTGCCAACTATATATTAATCATTATTTGATTGATTTATATTTAATTATACTTAACACTTAAAGGTGTATCTCAGTAATAAGAACCAGCCGAACTTTCACACTTACGAGTACTGGAGTTGACGTTCGAGTTTTGATAGACCCATTTGGATTAAATTGCTTATCTCTACTGCTACCGCACGAAGAGGATAAAGGTTTTAACAACATAGGCTCCCATTGTGGACTCATATCGGATTAAAAAGAAGTCTGGATCAGTCCACTTATTAAATACTTAATGGGCCTATGACCCAGCTAAAAGTATATATATATATATATTTATCAAAAAAAATATTAAATTATACTCATATCTGTAGAGTTTATTTATTTATAGATTAATTATATTAATATATTAACTAATAAAATAACCATACATATATCAATAATAAATAAAGGAAGTTATAAAACATTATCATTAAAAAGTCTACCCAAAAGCTAATTATACTAAAGATGCTTTAAAGAACTAGCTAGGCATAATCTAACAACAAATAAAAAGCGCTTATATTCCACTTCTTAAACTTACCTGCCACTATTCACAAAAAAAAAAAAAAAAAACTTACCTGCCACGAAAGTTGTGCAAGTTTTTCTGAACTGCTATGGTAGCACGAGATAAAAGTCAAGACTGAATATTGGTAGAAGATTTTCGACTATAATTAATCATTTTAATAAAAACAACGACCATCCATCATCCAGAACCCTACCTGTTTAATCAAACATGACCATAGGACTACAAATTTTATTTTTAAATTCCTTAAATCCAGCCTAAATTTTCAGATAAATATAGATGAAATCAAATATAACGAGAGATTAATAAGTTTTTAGTTCCAAACTGGTTAAGGGGTAGGGCCTGGACAACCATCTAATAATGACCAGGAATATTATCAGCAAAAAAAAGTCACCAAGATTATTGATCGTCAGGGCATATTCTGNGAACCCTACCTGTTTAATCAAACATGACCATAGGACTACAAATTTTATTTTTAAATTCCTTAAATCCAGCCTAAATTTTCAGATAAATATAGATGAAATCAAATATAACGAGAGATTAATAAGTTTTTAGTTCCAAACTGGTTAAGGGGTAGGGCCTGGACAACCATCTAATAATCACCAGGAATATTCTCAGCAAAAAAAAGTCACCAAGATTATTGATCGTCAGGGAATATTCTGACCAGTGTTCAATGGTCGTCAAGAATACATACCAACGCATACACAGAACATTAAAGAGCTACAAGACAAAATTAATTTTCAAATTAATCAAGAACGGTAGAATTATGTAAAAGATTGAAAACAGCATTAGACATATTTACATGACATGTATTGTTCGGTCCTATGAAGAAAGTACAAGTATACAATCTAATTTGATATTGACAACAGCGATTTCCTGACATCTATATGTAAATTACAAATCGTTCATCTCACACTTCCACTTGTCTCAACACAAAGGTCAAAATGAGCACTCTTCTGCTTTTATAAGACAACCAACCAATGAATTCTCCTTATTATCCCTGGCACACAAACCCAAGGAAAAAATAGGGAAAAAAAAAAAACAACATATTTCAGATGATGTTAGATTTTAAGATGGCATTTCTAATGAGGTTTACACTTTGGTTGTCAGGCTTGAAGGTATACGTTTTAGTTGTATAATATGTGTTCCGAAGCTACATTCCTTCACCTGGTCAACAAAGCAATTTGCAAATGAGTAAACCGTTGAGGCAAGAATATTGCATGCTTATAGACCAACAAAAAGTTAGATCTGTGGGAGAGTAAAATATTACCAAAATAAACTCGAACCATATGATTAAGTTCTTTTTTTTTGTATTAATTATGTACACAGTACAATTATTATATATCCATCAATCTGATAAATGAAGAGGTGGAGAATTTAGAAAGAAGATGAGAGTGATAATAATTTCCATTATTTGGAATGGTGAGGTTAATGTTATGTAACTTACTCTCAGTACTAATAATTGCTATAACTCTCAAAAGTGAGTTATCGCTGTAAGCCTAGAACATAATTCTTGGAGACAAAATTGATAAACCATGTTGCAGATTATATCCATGAAATCAAAATCAAGAACAAAACTTACATGCAAGGCTGTAACTGTTGACAATAGATCTTTGCATTGACCAAGCAAAACTTGCTCCACTGCAGTTACATTTGCAAGTTCAGCCACCAAAGAGTTCACTTCCCCAACCTATTTATCAACAATAAATGGATCAATATATGTTTCCATTTTTTTAATAAAGCACAAAAGATATAGCCATTAGCCAGCATACTAGAAGTGTAATCCTAAATAGTGCTGAAAGTTAAAAAAAAATTGAGATTAATGACATCAGACAAAAAAACAGTAAAGAATGCAAAAAAAATATCTCATAACTGAGGCCTTAACTCGAAAAGGAAAGAGTTGCTTAGGTGGCTGCAATCAATTGCAAAAGAGGCCATTTATTTGAATTGTGGAAATTGAAAGCTTCATGTTTAGGGTAGAGTTTACGGTGCATTTACAGTTTAGTTTGATCTACATTTGAGGAAGTAGACATACAAAATAAAAAACAAATTATAAGAAAATAGAAAATAATTAAACAGAGTTGTAACATTCTTAAGAGCTCAAACACAAACCCACACATGCAAACTGCATGTAGGAGATAAGTCGAATAATCAGACACAACAAAGATTACAATAAGTTCAATTTGACAGGGAGTAGAGCACCCTCTTCATGGTTTTAACTTTTAAGTCAAGTTGCATGTAAAGAAACAATATTCTAATCAATGTTGTCGTATTCTTTGATTTGTTTTGGCTAGCCGTGTGAATGGAGAGTGATGATATGCATAAATGCATATGGGGTGTGTTATGTAGAGAGAGATGCAGCAATCCTACCAAAAAGGAGATAGGCAAGAAAAAGAAGAAATAACCTTAGATGACAAAGTGTATATTGATGATGCCATTGCCTGCATCACATCAACTGCCGTGCAAATGGCATCCTTCACATTCTGGACATCTGCCTGTACCAATAAACATCAAAGTAACAAGAATTGTTTAAGACACAATGTCACTCCCATGAGGAGCCTTGAGGTAGCCAAGAAGAAGAAAAGAAAAGACACATACCCTTGCCCCACCAACCACTGGAAGGCGGAGAGTACTAGCCCTCAAAGCTTCGATGGCCCCTAACAAACAACTAGAGTAATCCCGATCCATATGAGACCACTCTTCCAAATATAGCATCTGCACTTATCAAGTAATATGATTTTAGACATAACAGTCACTCAGAAAACATTATCAAAAAGTATTCTATATGCACAAAGCATGCGTGCTCACCTTCAAAATAGATAATCTACCTTTCAAGAGTTAGCTGAAGTTATCACTATTCATGCATTAACATTCAAGCTAATGGCCCAAACAAATTGTGGTGTACAATAAGCAACTACAGCAGAAGTTACACTTTTATAAAATCTGGAATTTCAAGTTAAGGAAGAGAAAGGGAAGGAGGATTACTCTTTTTAAAATAATTAGGTAACTTGCAAGCATAGAGAGAGATCCTAAAGAATAGTAAATAGTACAAACATGACTGGAAAATTTAACAAATCAAAGACAATGACTGTAAATATGAAACAAAATTAAAGCATGGATTCATAAAAAAAAAACATAGGTAGAAAATGTGGCAAATAATCTTACCTGCCCCTTAAGGATGGAAGTAAGCTTTAAACTTTGCCTCAGTAGTTCTAATTCTGTTCTTTTGGTTCTAACAGATTCACGAAGTTTAAATGTAGTTACCCAAGCATTATAGAGGCTTCTCTGATGCAAAGAAGAAATTATAGACAAGTTGAGAATTTGATTTTAAAATGATGAAAATAATTGGATGTACCAATTGAGAATTTAATTTGTTTAATATCTTCTACGCAGTTTTCACAGAGAGATATATTTTTTAAACAACTAATCAGCCAATTCATACAAAACAGCCACAAGATTTTCCTTCCTTGCAGTCAAATGATCATCCAGGAACCATATGCTTGTAATGAATTACAATGTATGCTTGTAATAAATTACAACGTATCACTTTTGATGCTCTTCCTAATTGTGAAACTTCACAATCGACAAATAACACCATCTAAGCTGCAGATGTGACCTAGGAAATGACAGAGTAAATGAACTTAATAAGCAACTAGCAGCCAGAACTGTTTCCCTACAATCCAGATAGGAACACTATTTGCACTAAAAATGTTAATGCTTAAAACAAACCAAGTTGACAAAAGCAATCAATCTTTGCCACCGAAAAGAATAGAATGTCCATTACACTCCATGGTGACACGCTCACACATCTCATGCTCTATCAAAGTCATGTCTAATCCAGATACTGCCTATAAACACAGCAACAAGTTCCTAGTGATGTTTAATTAATTCAACACCATGAGAAAATAATGAACCTTCCTGTACATGCATCTCCTAAATCTAAATCCCATTCTAATTATATTATACCATTTCCAAAAACTTCAATATTTTAGCATTTCTTCAAAAATAGAGTTGCAGCATAGACTGTCTTTCTCCTACATAAACATTGCAAACATCCAGCACCGGATAATCTTTACATAAAGCTGCCAGTCAAAGAATTTTTTTTATATTTTTATTTTTGTTGGAATTCAACAAAGAGAAGCTGCCACACAAGATTAAGTAAAAATTCCAAGGAAGAAAAAAAAAAATCTACACGTACCTCTGCATTTAATCTCTGTGCCGAGAGTGAAGCATCAGCTCTAGCATTGACAAATCGCCATTGCAAAAGCCTGTTATATAATATCCTAAGTACATGTGCATCAAGTATTCGGTTCTCCCCACCCTTCCCTCTTCGGAGATCAGCGGCAAAACTTAAAATTGATGGCACGCTGTTCAAATTACTACTCGGAGTAGGAGTAGCCGCTACCACTCCATTCCTCACTCGTGACGGACTGACTCCCCTCGATGGGGATGACGTTGTGAATGTTGCAGACAATTTATTTGGCGATGCAGGCCGAACACCCCCACGCATAGGAGATAACTGCGCCCTCGTATTCACAACCCCTCGAGGAGACGCCACTGGACTCTCAATCGACAATTTCTTCGGCCCCCCAGGCCCTGACGTGGCCAAAGCCTTCGCTCCAACATTCTTAGACAACGGCGAGCCAGGCTCCGGCTGGCGCCGCAACCGGTTCTTAGTCTCCTGCCAAAACCTCGCAGGCACCATGATTCCTCTAGGCCCTCCTCGCAGCCCTTGTCCTACTGAACCGCCATTCCCGTCCCCGCCAGAAAATTCTTGCGCTCCCGGAGTCGTACTACTACCAGAAGACACACTTTCCGAATCAGAAGAAGCGACAGGATCGGACTGTGCATCAGATCGAATAGACGAATTGCCATGAACAACAGGCTCAACGGCCTTCTCCAATTCTGCATTCCCGTCCTCCGCCATATACTTTTGCAATGCCCTAACTACATTCCCTCCAGATCCACTGCCGCTCCTTCTCTCATCTGTACAATCCAAGCTCCGGTTCATACAATTCGCTTGCCGCAACCTCCCTGGCCAGCGGTGCTGCTCCGTCGGCTTCGAATTCTCGCTCTGATCTCCTCTCGCTGGCGTCGTCACCTTCCTCATCTCAGGCGTAGTCTTCCTCACACTAGGCGACGGAGACGGTACCCGCTTCGCCTTGCTGACTTGGAACGAGAACGACTCGCCTTGAAACGAAACCGATAAGCTCTTCGTCGAAGCGAAGAGCAGCTTCTGAACCGCAGACATCTCAGAAGCACGACCAACTCCATTACAACTCCTCAAGTCCAACGAATTAGTGCGGGGAGTCACCGGCCGCCTCCTCTCGGCAGATTGAGACCGCTTACTAACCGGTAGCGCCGAGGGCCTCGGGGTCATGGTAGCCGTTGCTGTGGGAGTCCTCGAAACTTGCGGGGACGGACATCGTCTAGAACCGGTAGAAGAAGACGAAGAGGTAGAGGTAGAGGTAGAGGAGGAAGAGGACATGAAACGAGAAGTGACTTCTCGGGCTTTGGAGCGGCGAGTAGCAAGAGCATTGTCGGGTTCGGAAGGTAACAGAGGAGGTCTTGTAGGGTTTTGAGGACGCCTTCCTTGGGATGCGATTTTGTTGTTGAATGGCGTAGGAGACACAGCAGCTACCATCTTATATTTTCAGAACAAATCCTTTGATATCTCATCCTTCACAAATCCCCTCCAAAGCCCTAATTTCGAAGAATCACCAAAATCACCTGCAAGTGAAAAGCAGAGAAAGAAAGAGAGAGACAGAGAGATCAATTAGTTAAAAGAGAGGGAGAGAGTGGATTTGAGAACTGAAGACACTGCATAGAGGTTTTTATTTAGAGCGTGTAAAGGTCATCGGAAATATGACCGTTACGGCCAGACACATAACGAGAGCGTGTGCGTGTGGGGCTGGGTGACGAGGGAAGTAGTTTAGGCGAGATTTTGGAGCATAAACGAACTGTCGTACTAAGCCTATAGCCAGCTGGGCAGGGGCTCCCGTGATATTTAAACTTGTTTTGTTTAAGATAAAAGAGAAAATAGTTATTTCACGCGCTGGGTTGTGGAGGTGCAAGCCAGCTGCGATAGTGTTGAGGGTAGTTTTGGTAAAGGAAGGTGGGGATGGAGAAGTGAGGTTACACGTGGAGGCGAATTTGTGGGCTTCAAGCGCACGCCACGCGGAATGTTATAGAATAAAAAGGGGGAGAGTTTTATTTTTATTTTTGGTAATAAATAAAAAGAGAGAGATACTGGTACGTGTATGATTATGTGGATATGTGGAATCTTCGAAGATACGTTACGCAAACGACATTTTTATTTCCTTTTTTAAAAGGTGGATTTTGAATAACAAAGGTATTAGCAAATAACCGTTTAAATAATGTTGGATTTTGGGGGCCTTATTCAAAAAGAGTCAATGAATGCCCGTTGGTTTTATCCCCCTAATAGAAAGTTTTTCCCAAATATGAAGATTAGACTCTAATAAAGCTTCTCTACCGAAAGAAAAAAATAATAATTTAAAACTTTGCTAGCGTGTCACTTTTTAGGAGAAAAGTCGTAGGTTCTTTTTTATTTTTCGAACGCGAAGCATATATGCCTTGCATGCCCGTGACTCATATATCCCGAACAAAAAAAAAAAAGAAAACGATCATCCGTTTGTAACTAAAATTTTATCACACGTGTATGAAATATTAATATTAAAGAAACTGGTTATTCAAATTTTCAATTAGTTAAGAAGCACCTAAAGTAAACTAATCATATATAATCAAGTTTCATGTATAATAATTAATTGAGAAAAATGAAATAAATATATAATCATTTTCTGGTATTTTATTATTTTGGTAGGACATAAAAATGCTACATTCTGCTTAATGAATATGAATTTATAATTAACAACATAACTTATAATAAATATATGTTTCAAATAAAACCTTACGAAAAAGAAAAAAAAATAGGACGACAATCGACATTGTAATTACAAATTATATATGTAGCATCAAAATTTTTTTTTTTTTGGTGAATATGTAGCATCAAAGTTATAATAGAGAAAAAAAATGACAAAATGATTATATCTCTAAAATAATAATGAGCTCGAAGGCTGATAATTATTATTTGAGGTATTCATGATTACTGCTGAATTAATTATATCTAAAAAACAATACAATCCATAAAAGAAGATTTAGTGTTTCCTTCACTCAATGTCAAAATTAATTAATTATTTATAACAGAGTTCATTTTTTTTTCTTTTCTGCCAAACAAATATTATGGCATAAATAGAGCAGAGATAAGATCAAATACTTTGCGGTCTTTGCCACACGTTAAAGGGTGTTAGATTTTTTTTAGGTGTGGGTTTCTTTCTTTAATTCTTTGGTGGGTGTGGAAGTTGTTGCTGTAGAGTTTGTAGGTGATAAAACGCATGCTTTTGGATATTTAATTTCTTTATATATAGAATCTTTTTTTTTAATACATTACTTTATTTATAAGATGTAAAAAAGCTACATTAATGAAGAATGAATGAAGTCACCAATAATTAACTTGACAAAAAGTCATTAACATCACCAAATTCTAATTAACTCCTCTAACAAACCTTGAATCTTTTAAAAGTGAAAAGGACAATTCTTCATCCCTTTGAGTTTTAGTAACCCCACCCTCTCTCTCTCTCTCTCTCTTTATGTTAATCTTAAGTCACAACTAATTACCCTTCTCATGCATAGTTTATTAAAGTCCACCAATTTCCTCTCTCCCTCCCAACTCCTACAATTCAATTTTTGTCATAAGTAGTAATTGCATTTATTATTTACATATTAATCTATGTTGAAAAAGCTTTGGTGTCACTTAATTAATTAACTACGTGTTTGGATAATCTAGAAGCTGTATATTAGGTCGCATTAATTTGTTAAAGAAAGCCCAATTATATTAGCTTAAGCTGCAAAACGACACTAGCTAACTTATCTCAATGGTTACTTCCACTTTTGCTATTCCTTGCGTGTTTCGAAGTTCTACCTCTTTGGATTTCAACCCACTCTAGAGATAGATTACACTTTCACTCTAAACCTGATAGTCTTGGCGGAGGGGTGAGATGTTGGCTTAATTGTGACTGTACGTACCGCGCTATATAGCTTTGGTTGTACAATTTTTTAGGTTAAATACATTATTATTATTAGTCATCAAATCAAATTGATTTGATTTTCATATATCATCATAAATATTTTCTTTTGCTGCATTGCAAAGTAAATTGATTCACATAGATATGCATGCGCGAGGAGTTATCAGAATCAAATTATTGAGGAAACTAAACACATGGTTTATAAAAATAGGACCACTAATTCTAAAAAGTTATGGCTTCCTTGTTTGGCACTCAATTTGTGCTTTTTCAATTCCACAAAAATAAATATAAATATAAACGTGTTTTAAGCTTCGGCTGTGTCAAGTACTGAAACTAATTAACGCAGATTCATATCAACTTGGAAATTAATTACCATTGACGACAAATTAGTGCAGGAGATTCATTATGATAATTTATCATGTATTTGATGTTTAATAGCCGGAACATGAGAGAATTTTAAATATTAGGAAGCACGATGATGACGTAATCATTTCATTTCCCAGATAAAAAAGATATATAAGGAAAAAAAAAATTACCTGAGAAAACAAAGCTAAAAAAAACCCCATATATTTATCCAAGCCGTGCATTCTCAATCTCAAGCACCAGACCTGATTACTGTTTTATTGCAAAACCTCGAATTAATGGTGGCATTGAAAGGCCCCCACTTCTCTTGGTAAAGAGGGGCAACAGTACATGGCAAATAATTAAAAGCATCTCTTTCTAGGATGCTCCGTCCCTCGACTGTCCGACTCTGTTCCAGCCCCTCTATCTTTCCCCTGCTTTGTATGGGTCTTGTTCTCTGTGGGTCCCAGTTTTCTGCTTCACAAGCCCTGACTATGCTTTGTATGTTCCTATTTCTTAAAGTGGTAGGCCATCAACTGGACTTGGACGGTGATCAATCCCCTATTTGGATGATTGATCAAAACCCCATTCTGGTATATATAATAATTTCATCATGAATGTTCTACCACATTACTTATTATTTTATTCACCAAAAAAAATAAAACATTACTTGTTATTTTGACTTGAACTATTGGATCCCTAACACTTTTTTCCTACGTACTATCAAATTGCACGAAATGTTTTTAAACTATAAAAAAATAAACATCAACACTGTTAATTCTATCAAATAATACTCATTGAATATCGCATGTTTATTATGTGAATTCTATTTGATAAGTAAAATAGTAAGAGGTAAATTAATTTTTGCAACGGTGCATCTTGAACTATTTAGTAGTTTGCACTTTAACTCCTATACTATTATAATTGTACGAAACTCTCTTTAACTATGAAAAATATGCATCAGCATTTTAAATTGTTAATTTCGTTTAATAATACAATAAATGTTACGTGCTCATCGCTTAATTTTCTATTATGAAAGTGTTTTATTATGTCTTTTTTATTGATTATTAGAAAAATTAATAATGTTAGACATATATTTATGTGAGTATATATGTATTTCAAGTAGAACATTATTGCGAGTTTCAAAATGTGAGTGTTTTTAAAAATTGCGATGATTTGATTAAGTTGATGTTCTATACTTGTATTGTTGTTTGCATGTGATTTTAGAGCAAATTTATGCATTTAAATAGATGAAATATCCTAAATGTTCCCTGTGTTACATTGGATTTAAGGAGACGGAATCAATGGTACCAGTTTGCTAAGAAGTGGTGGCTGAAACTGTGAGATTCTTATAGGTGAAAAATTAGATCATGTTATTCGATTAAATGGAAATATGTCAACCTGCAACCTGTTTTAAAATAGTGGTCGACTTGATAGAAATTTAATGAGCCTTATTTGATGAATTTAACAATTTCTGGAGCTGATGACTATTTTTCCATAATTTTAAGGGATTTCATGCAATTATGATAGCAAATGGGGCAAAATGCTAGCGTTAATTCATGAAGCATCATTATAAAAATTTATTTATTTTTGACTATTTTACCTATGAAATAGAAGTTCACGTGATAAGCATGAGACACTTAACAAGTTATGTTAAATAGAATTAACGATTTGAGACGTTGGTGCATATTTCTCAATAGTTCACGAGTGTTTTATGTAATTACAATAGTACAAGAGGGAAAATGCAGATGACTTGATAATTCAAAAGGCACTACAGCAAAAAAATCTATTATTTTTTTACTTTCTTTTGCCTATTTTAAGCCGTTTTTGATGCATTTTCTATTTTATTATTGTTGAGGAGCTTCGATCTATTTAACCCATTTGACAGAGTATCGGCATATACCCTGTAATTTGAGACTATTGCTTCTACTTTCAGTCCCTTGACTGATATCAGCAAGAAAAGTGTTCAAAGGTATCAGTGACAATCCACTAGAGTCGTCCCCACCCCAAGGTGATTGACAATCCACTAAACTCAAATGTTGACTAATTTTGATCCATAATTTGTAGTCAAATGATCTCCAACCAGTTTTCCAATTTGCGACCATAGATAAATGTATACCGTGCAAAATAATTGATACTAATAAATGGTAAAAGATCTCATTAAATAAATAAATAAATGATAAACCATTTCAAATTAGTAAGAGAAATACAGAGTTCAACCTAATACCAGAAAAAGACTACCAACAAGAAAAAGAGGGGGGGAAAAAAGTTGAATGGGACAGCATCTATGTTGGGGCTGACAACTAACGAGTACTGCTACTTAAAAAAAGAAGAAAAAAAAAGAAGCTTGTTAACAACTCAAGCAAGATGACATTTTAAGTTAAAAGCATGGCTTTTATTAACAAATCATGAAAGTTAGGAGTTCGAAAGTGTCATTTACTTGGGAAATACTTCATATCATAATTGATGTTAAAGTGATTAAGTAATATTCTCTAACTTAAGTATGGCAGTCCCACTTTGAAAGTGACTTCAAGCTCTTAGAAATGATATTTAGCTTGGTCCCAATTGCTTTAGTCAGTATGATGCTTCTCTCCACTTGCAAAAACTTAAAAAAGAGGATGTGTCACAGTTGGACTAAAATAAAGGCTGATCACTTCTCTTTTGTAAATACTTATCATGATTCCCAAAGTTGTTCTAAATGAGATTAGGAAAATTATAAAAGCTTGATGAAAATTTGGGCTAAATGAGATATAGAATGGTTGGTTTTTATCGAATTCTTGCAAAATTGTGTATATTGGTGGGAAAGAAGAAATAGCTCGAGAAAGAAGAAACTTTATTTTCTGTTTTGGGTCAAGTAAATACGGTTGGTGGCGTCCTTGTTTATGATTGAACTTATTTTGGGTCTCTCTGTTTATTATGAGTTTGGTCACCATCCTCCTCAAAACACTATTCCTGCTACCGCGTCATATCTCTAAGGTTCCCCATGGCGACAGCATGATTACGTCTTTCCCCATTTCTTTTGCATGTTTTCTGCTGGTTGTTCGGTAGGTAGCAATGGCATCCATCTAAAATTTAAGAAAAAGAAAGAAGAAGAGTATTTTTGATAGAAAAAGTATGGTGCTGTTATCTATGAGGAGTTTTTTTTTTTTTAAATAAAAAAGTGTTCTGGTAGTATTAATTTATTATAGGTTTCAAGCCCTCGTTTATGGTCATGTTGCATTGCAGCATGAGTGAATTATAAATTTTAAGCTATTAGTTCTGTGTCACCAGTATAAATTTTTTTTAAAAAAATAATAGAAACTTTTTTCAATTATTACAGCATGAAATCTTTCAAAATCATAATGAAACTTACCAACATTCAAACTACAATTTTTAAATTTGTAACTATGATGGTTGATTTTTCATCAAAACTATGGTGGTTGATCATTTTTTTCCTCTAACCTACCAGGCCGATAGAAATTATCTATCACGGATAGTAAAGGTTGATGGTCTTCTACACTCATTTAATGGACTTCTTTCCCAAAAAATGCTGGGCTTTCCAACCTACGAACATTCACAGTCTCAAGAGGATCGGGATCTTTTTTTTCTTTTTTTTTCTGGTTAAAAAGAGGATAGGGATCTTTGTATTATTGAAGAATGAAGATAATGTTATAAAATAAGCAAATAATAAAGAACTAATACTATAAACATACGTATAAAAAAACTTATATTTTATATCTGAATACTTTTACAATAATAGAAGTGTCATATTTATAGGCCCTTCAATGACACAAATAAATATATTTATTATATAGATAAATATATAAAATAATGAAAGATAATTTACAATCTGTATTTATCTTATCTGAAGAGATAATAAGCATTCATAAATGATATTATCATGATATTGATAATATCATAACACTCTCCATTGGATGCTTAGACATAAGTGTCATTGTTGCCTCATTAAAAACCTTATTAGGAAAACCCAATGGGACAAAACCATAATAAGAAAAAAAGAGTACAACCACATATGCTCCTCCTCAAGAAAACAAGACTAACACTTCTTCAAATCTCGTAACTGACGCATTTCCATTTTATGTACAAACTTTCTAAATGTCGATGTCGGAAGTGCCTTTGTAAATAAATCTGCAGGATTGTCACTAATGAACATGATGAATATCAATGCTTTTACCTGTAATAAGTTCATGAGGAAATAAAAGCTTATGGGAAAAATGTTTAGTTCTGTCACTTTTAATATAGCCTCATTTGACATGAGTAATACATGCATTGTTATTCTCATATAATATTGTTGGCTACTTATCGATGGATAATCCACATGTTCATTTTATATGTTGATTTACAAATCTTAACTATACACATTCTTTGCTTGCTTTTATTGAGTGCTATGAGTTTTGCATGATTTGAAGAAGTTGCCACTTATAGATATCAAATCTGAGAACGACCTTGATGTGGATCAAACAAATATCATGTATCATTATACTGTCGTCGTGTAGGGGACGAGCTGTATCTTGTTGATAAATTAACAAAAAAAATATCAGGTCGAGTATTATTTGCAACGTACATTAAGGCTCCTATAGCACTTAAATATGGTACTTCAGGATCTAAAATTTCTTCATTATCTTCTCGTGATTAAAAATGATATTTTATTACATCAAGTGTCCTAACAAATATTGGGGTGCTCAAAGAATAAGATTTATCCATGTTAAATTATTTAATAATCTTGTCAGTATAAGTTGACTAGTGGATAAATATCCTTTCTGATAAATGCTCGATCTGCAAACCAAGATAAAATTTTGTCCTGCCAAGATTTTTCATCTCAAATTCTTTCATTAAGTATGTCATTGCTTTTAGAAGTTCATCAAGACTTCCAATAATATTTAAATAATCTATATAAACATCAATAATAACGAATCAAGATTCTGACTTCTTAATGAAAATACATAGACAAATATGATCATTCACATAGCTTTTTTTTAAAAGATATTCATTAAGGCAATTATACCACATGCGCCCAGACTGTTTCAAACCATACAAAGATTTTTGTAACTTTATATAATGTATATCCCGGGATTTTGATTTTGACATTTTAAATCCTTATGGGATTTTCATGAAAATGTCACTATTAAGTGATCCATATAAATATGCAGTTACAACGTAGAAATATATCATCGATGATTGTGTTATTACGGTTCCATAATTCTCCAGTAGAAATATAACTCAATGAGATCTCAATGTTTTCAATATCACCCATCAAGTTCAAGATATTTTATAATGGACGGAGATTCATAACTAATATATATACTATTTCGATTTAGTAGACCCATCTTAGTACACTGTGGTGGAGCAATAGGAATATATGTTAAGCAACCAAATGTTCGAAGATGAGAAATATTTGGCTCTTTTCCAAAAGCCAATTGAAACGGAAAGTATTTATGGTAAGATGTTGGTCTGATGCGTATTAGTACGCTGCATGCAAAATTGCATGCTCTCATGTAGAATTAGGGAGCTTTAATCTTATCAATAATGATATAGCGATTAATTGGATGCATTTGATAAATGATTTAGCTAAACTATTTTGTATGTGAACATGGAAAACAGGATGTTCAACTAGAATCCCAGATGATATACAATAGTCATTAAAAGCTTGGGATGTAAATTCACCAGCATTATCAAAACGCACTGTTTTGATTGTGTAGTTAGGAAATTGTGCTCGTAACCTTATTATCTGGCCAAGAAAACTGGCAAAAGTCATGTTACGAGATGACAAAAGGGACATGTGTGACCATCTGCTAGATATATCTATCAAAACTATAAAATATCAAAATGATCCACACGATAGGTGAATGAGACCACATATATCCCATTGTATTCTTTCAAGAAATTTTGAAAATTCTAATCCAATTTTGGCTGGTGATGGTCTAATAACCAATTTGCCCATAGCACAAGAAAACTCATTTGTTTGAAAGATCTTATGGTCTCTCAATAAATGTCCATAAAAAATTTCTATTACTCTACGCATCATTGTTGACCCTGGATGACCTAATCTGTCATGCCAAATCATGAATGTCTCCATATCAATGAACTTTTGGTTCATTACACTATGTAATTCAATTACATTGATATATGTATAATATAATACCGAAAAGAATGTTGGTAATCTCTCTAATATATATTTTCTCTGATATTGTTGTTGTAATACACAAATATTCATTATTATTCTCATTCATCGTTTCAAGATGATATTCATTATGGCATATATAATTAAAACTCAATAATTTTCTTTTCGATTTTGAAGAGTATAAGGCTTTACTAATGAGAATTTTTGTACCATTAGATAAAGTAATGTTTGCTCTTCCGGAGCTTTCAATCAGATCTGCGTGACCTAATATAATATTTATAGTTGCTTGTGGTAAATTTAGTTGGGAAAAATATATTGTATCTTTTAGAATAGTGTGTGTTGTCACACTATCAACCAAGCATATATCTCATAGATTGATCATGTTGCTAAATAGCATATATCTATAGAAAAAATAAAAACACATTTAAAATCAAAAGGCTTTAATTTGAAAATCATATCAATCAATCTAATTATCATGTTTCCAAAACAGAATTATGAAAATATATCAATTCATCGCCCATTTTAAAACAAATAGAAGTAATATAGATACATGGGCTATCATATATTAATAAGAAAGACCAAAGTCTAAAAAATATAAATTGCATGTTTAGTTAAATAAACATCATGCTTATTAACACTGAACTTGTTAAGAAATAATAGTATTCATCATTATTGTCAGAAAAATAAAAATATGTATAGTCATGCATTGATGCAAAAGATCTATAGTAAATCTATAAAATATAGATCAAACAAATCAATATAGAAAGATAATGACATATATAAATATTTAATCATATATGTGCAGTAAAATATATAAATATTATATACACTATACATATGACAATTTAATTATTATAGTATACATAAACATAATCATGGTATACATAAATATTAATAATGACATACAAATAAAAACAATGTTATAAGAAGATAACATGTATATACATATATATGACATATATTGATGCCAAAAGAAAAACTTAATAGCATGTCTCATTAGTTTAAATAATCACTAATAAATAATCATATTAGTTAATAAAATAAATATATAAGCAATATTAAATTTCTTATTAAAACCAAACAATATAATCACAAAGATATGCAATAGATATGCGTAAATAATCATCAATAAATAAATATATTAGTTAATAAAAAAAAACATAAGCAATATTGACAGAAATTGAAAGCAAAATTATGGTAAGCCAAAACTTTAATTTCCTAGATGACCCAGGTTTGAGCTGCACAACAACCAGGTGTGCTTTTTTTTTTTAATAATAGCAGGTGATGACATCAGCACCAAGCCATGCTGATGTCATATCATCTTCTTCATCAAACTGGGTCGTGTTCGACCCGGATTACATATTTGCAGGTCACGCTACCTGACACACCTGGTTTGTGTGATTCTGGCATCGATTTTTGTCACCATTTGCGGAGTTTTGATCCTCGTTCATAATCCAATATCAATTTGACCAATTATAGCAGAAAAACATTAACCCATAAAGAAAAATATTCAACATTTAGCATTTACAAAAAAAAGAAATTCTAATTTCTCAAGTGTTCAAATCTGAAACAATCAATTAAAGCTATCAAACATGCTCAAAATCCATCATACAACAAAACCCAAATAATAATTTCAATTAAAAAAAAAACGTTTCATGTCAAGATTCGGTTAGTCAACATGCAATTTGACGAATTTCAGACCAAAATAACGCAATTATGAATGATTAAATACTCAAAATCTACAACACAAATAGTACCCATTCACTAAATTCAATTGCATCACATTTAATTTAACAAATAAAACAAAGATTATGAACGGTTGAAAAAAAATTCAAACCAAAGTCTTCAAGCAGAGACAGCTTTGAATCTCAATAAAAAAAATATAAATTGAATTTCAAAATATATAACAAAATTATAT